>MU713356.1:6324-39329 GCA_026770625.1 Nicotiana glauca
TACCCTACCCTCTCTGTAGCATGCACAAGAACAAAAAATTCATCGTTCTGAACTTTCTTACACACATAAGCATACTCAGTGTTCTCTCTTGTTTTCTACACATCCTCTCTCACTTCCCCTATTGACTACTGATTACTCAGTCGGCTGAAAGCCAAGACTGAGTTATTTTGGGGCTGCTCTACTATTCTACTGCTCTATACATTGTTGATTGCTTGGTCTGCATACTACTGCTCACTTCCCTGCACACTACTACTCTATATTATCTCATCCTCGACTGGTATGCCCTCTATTTGATTTATAGCATCCAAAACAATATGCTTTTATACATGCTGCACTTTATTTTGTTTCTTCTATGCTTTTACTTATGGTTCTGCTATTTTTATTGCAACTAACATGCCCATGTGTTAGTTCGTTAATGTGACTATCCTTCTATTAATCCAACATGCCTACTGATTTGCTTAATGCATGTTCTCCCCTACCCCTAGCCCCAGTACATTCTCAGCATGTGATCATGAGCTCTTTTGGTTGAAACCTGGTGTGACTGTCTAAGTTCTGAAATGCTTTCCATTGGTGTTTGTGTATGTGCAATTGTGTGAACTACTTGTCCCCACTTCCCTTTTCCCCCTGTTTGTGTTTACTGCCTGGAACTATATGAGGTATTCTGGTTCTGAGTTTGTCAAAACCCATTGTTTTTCTTTCAAAACTGGTTCTACAGGGATCATTTTTAAATTATTTTTTCAACTCAATTTCTTTAAAGAAAATTCCATCACACTCTCACTACTCCTAGAGTTTAGGTTCTACCCCCTTCGTGTAAGCATTGCCTTGGGTACCTTTGAGTACCCATTGAACTTTGATGCATAAGGCTGGTAATTCCACACTGCACTTGTTCAACATTTTGGTAGTGTTTGGGGTGCTGATATTGGCCAAGGACCCCCGTTCAACCCTAAGGGAGCTTTGCCGCACCCAAACCATGGCCAAGGCTGCGAAACTCGAAAGAAGTGAGGTTTGAAGATTGGGCGTGATTGAAGGCTCCCTATAGAGTAACTTCTTATTTTATTTTTCATTTTGTAATTCAGCTATCACGGTTTGTAATAACTTGTAAATAATTGATTCATGAAAGTGGGAGGGATTATGCATGCTTAGTTTAATTAATGGGTAGAGAACATGTCTATAGGGCTTTACTTACCAATTTGTGCAATAGAAGCCATGTGCAGGACATGCATCTTACACCTAGATATCCTGTTTTAGGCTCTTTAATTTCAGATTGTTATACTCACTTTGTAATCAGTTAGTAATCAACAAACAACTATTATAAAATTACTACTGCATTTAGATACCATGCTTTAGGGACTTTATGTGCATTAGATATCATGTTACTTAGGATTTTTTTTATTTTCATCTGGGTTGCAATTGCTGAACTCCTCAACAGCTGTTTAATTTAATAACACAAGTTTGGTTAACTGCGTTTTCTCTTTAAAACTGGAATTAATATGCATGTTCACCTTTTTTAAGACAAGTAGGCAATACGCACGATACCTAGGCAAGCTTTATGCCCAATAATAAAACTAATTGATCTTGTTTTACTAGTTTCAGACTACTCAGCCTTTTAACTTTCCCAAATCTATTTTTTATCCGCCTCTCTGAAGTCCACTCTTTTACTGAAAATCTCTTTATCTGGAAACCTGTTTCGTATTTATATGCTCTCACTAATTTCCTGAGTTTTGCTCTATTAAGCTTTCAAATTACTGGTTTACCTTTCTGCCCAGGATCACGTTATTTTGATATTTGTCTAATTAAACTATTGTATTTTCAATCTCTACTTTTTCCAAACGATGTTTTAACAGTTCCCCCACCTTTACTTACCAAACTATTTTCTTAGTTGTAGTTCTGCAAGTCAAACACTCTTCGAATCACTCAGTTGTGATTAAACCTTTTGCTGGAACTTATCTTTAAACTCGCGTTCTTTTAAGACCTTAAATGTGTTTGAGACGTGCTAATTACATGTTTACTTGTGAGGGACCTGTGAGCCTCTTATTTGCCTTTGTATGGTTCCTTTATGTGTAGTCCTACTTGTTATGTATGTCGCCTAGTATTTTGTCCTTTAAACCTAAGGGTTCAACCTAGTCCTTACCTTGTAGGAATAGTGGTCCTAAATACCCTCTAGGACTTATAGGACGGGACGGGTAATAGCACGCAATAAGCATTCGTGACCAATCCACACGTTTAAATAACCTTTACGGGGTGGGAATGGTAGAATATGGAGATGATGACTGATGCGCTAATATCACCTGCGATTGCTGGGTATTGCATTGAAGTGATCCATATTAATCATAAACCTAGGACCCTTTTTCCTTTGTTTGTCTTTGTTTTATTTCTTTAGAATTGTTTAGACCTTTCAAATCTCTGCTCTCTTTCTACTTTCAGAAGTTTCAATTTAATTGCATGTCCTTATTTGAGCCTTTATTGTTTATTTGTAAAGTCACAACTGTAACATGGACGGGACCACACTAGTGGATCTTGAGGGGTGTCTAACACCTTACCCTCGAGATAATTTCTAACCTTTACACAAACTCTGGTTTCATCAACTCAAACCCCTCTTAAAGTGTCCTAATGCACTATAATCATTAGGTGGCGACTCTTCAATTCCAAAAGCCCAATTCCCAAACAGGAATAGAGTTGTCTTCCCAAAAATGTCGTAAACCCGATTTCGCGAGAAAAGGGGGCCTCGACAGCATGGCGACTCTACTGGGGATCCTTTAGGCTTTTACCACTTCATGTTATATGTGACTTTATTGTTTTCTTTATTGCTTTGTTTAATGCCTTTATTTGAAATTGACTTGCCTTTTTGTTTCCTTTTTCTTTAACGCTTTACATTTACTGCTTTCCTTCAATATCGTTGTAATTTTTCGAGAAATTATTATAATCATTATAAAAGTGAAAATACATGACAATTTGTTTCATCTTTGTAATTGCATCTTCAACATCATATTCCACTCGTGTCAAACAAATACCATAGCAACGCTTGATGAGTTGTTGCGCTCTTCTGATATTATTACCCCCTAAATTTGGCAAAAGCATATTTGCGGTAAAACCAGTCGATCAGCGGTGCAGTCGACGGTTCCGTGCCTTTCTCTCTTGAGTTGTCCGCTCAAGGGTACCGGTCTAGCACCCCATAGAAACCTTATTCTATTTAATTGTTCATGCATCACTGTCAAACTTAGTCGAGTCAGTTATGCTGTCCACGTAATGACTCTTTAAGATAGCCTTGTCTAAAGTCTACTGGGTTTCCTTGGAAACCAAATTGACAACACCATATTTTGTGCATTTATTTGGAGAACTGAATGTTGTTTATGCAAATTATTGATTTAAATAGTCGAGTCCGGTGGGAGTTGGGTCTAACACTTTGTTTTGCAAAAATGAGGCACGAAATCCCCAGGTTCGGCATGTTAACCAACATTCACCCAAGGTTGCTAAGCTGGTGGGAAGACCTTCATTCCAGTGACCGGACTCTCGTCCGCAAGTATTTGGGAAACCTACCGTCTCTTTTGGAAATCCAGCCTGACAGCAAAATTATAGAGGCTGCGACCTTATTCTGGGACAGTGATAGATTAGTATTTCGATTTGGGGACCTTGAAATGACCCCATTGCTCGAAGAAATAGGTGGGTTAGCCGGTATTCCTCAGGGGGACTCCGGGTTTGCTTATGCCAGAAAACCGCAAGGGAAGGGGTTTCTTCAAAATGATGGGGTTGAAGAGAAACTCATATTTGACTTGTTTGAAGGACTCCTATATTCCTTTCGACTATCTGTACGAGAGGTACGGTCATATCAAGTCCTACCGCATCTATCCAGATGAATTCGCCCTCACATCATTGGGGCATATTGTCGACGCCCCCTTTTTCCCTAAAGAGCAAAATCGGGTTCACGACATTTGGGAGGACAACTCTTTTCCCACTTTGGGAATTGGGTTTTGAGAGTTTGGAGAATCGTCACCTAATGATTATAGTGCATTAGGACACTTTAAAAGAAATAAAGATAGAAAACAAGAGTTCGGGTAAGGGCTTGAAATTATCTCGAGGGGAAGGTGTTAGGCACCCCTCAAGATCCACTAGTGTGGTTCCCAGCCATGCTACAATTGTGACTTTAAATGCAAGTAAACAAATAAACAAACAAGCATTGCAAACATTGGAAGTGGTTACAAATAAGAATGTGAAAAGGATTTAGAAGTGCTGAAATTTGGAAGGAAATAGTTTTTGTGATTAAAGAAGAGATACAAGTAAGGGATTAAATAATTGGTACAAGTAACTTGAAAGAAGTACAAGGAACGGAAGTTGAAGACTAGACAGCTTTTAAAAATTATGAAAAATTAGTAAACTAATAAAGGGGAAAGGGGGTCCTAGGTTTATACATAACATGGATCATTCTCACAACACCGGCACCTGATTGTGCACATAGCGTTATTGTGTAATCATCATCTCCATGTCTACCCTTCCCACCCCGTTAAGGTATTGGAACGCGGAATGGTATCGTTTGCCTATTGCATGCTACTACCAGTCCCAAACTATCAGTCCTAGGGTATTAGGACTTCTAATCCTAAAAGGGGAAGAAAGGGATGGGGCCTTTATGGAGTTTAAAGGACAAAAATTCTAATCGACATTCAAAAAAAGCAAGTAATAAGTAGGGGGAATGAACAAACAAATAGGCAAGGCTCACATAAACCCCATAAATCAGATAACATATAGTTTGGCATGCCTTTACACATACTGGTTTGGTCTTTAAAAATTAAGCAGCGAGCGGATTGGTTTAATACATACGTTTAGACAGAAAGTTTGCATTAGGCAACTTGGATCCTATTGTCAGGAATTAAAGTATTTTAAGCGATTTATTCAGAAAGTACTGATTTCAAAAAAGAAATGAATGGACTAATGCAGAAGAATTAAAGGAGAAAATAAAGACTGTTTCAGTAAAACACAGGAGAGTTGTGAAAGAGTTCCAGAAAGTGAGAATATTTTAAGGGAAAGACGAGTTGCAGGACTGTTTTCAAAAGACAGTTTCAGGGATCGAGTAAAACATTTAGGCAGAAAATTTAAAAGAACTGTTTCTGAAGAAGGATACAGATTTGAGGAGTAAAAAAACATACTGGTTTATGAGAATTTTATTGAAAACATGACATTAAAATGTTAAAGACCGGTTGACAGAACGTTATTGCTTAAAACGAATCAGGCTAGATTGAGACGAATTCCTAATGGCATGATACCTATATTTGATTTTAAGACCTGTTGTTGAACTGATCAAGGAGTGATTGATTGATTACCCTACGGTTTGCCTAACACATATGCATTTCCTATAGGCATGGTTTCTATATGCAACTGATTACATGAATATTAAGTCCTATAGGCACGATTTCTAATGACTTGCAATATGATTAAGCGTTAAACCCTATAGGCATGGCATCTAGGTGACTGAATTAAAACGTTAAACAGACCTATAGGCAGGATGTCTAGTAAGGAAATTAAAGCCCTAAAGACATGATATCTACCCTTTTATTAATACAAGAAAGTAAACCCCTCCCACACCCTTTTACTATATTCCCCAAGTTTCATACAAAGATTATTACAAATCAAATTGGAAATTAAAGATACATCAAAAGCTAACAGCTGGATCCAAGCATCCTAATTCAATCTTGATGTCCAACAACATGCATTTAACCAATTTCGGGATCCAGATTTCCAAAGCCTTCTCTTATCCAAAGTGTTTCAGAGTTCCAAGGAGCCTCAAGGGCTCCAGGTAGTGCTTACACTCTGGATAACAATTAGAACAGAATAGTGCAGTGTGGAATAGTCAGCCCTCAGGCATCCAAGTTCAGAGGGAGCTCCAAGGTCCCAAAGCATGCTTACCAAAGGGGGGCAGAACTTAGAACTAGGAATAAGTGCAAAGTGAGAGAGGGATTAGAGAACCATAGCAAATGGTAGTCATTCCCAACCATGGGTGTAGACTGGCACACCCCTGACCAGTTGCTTGGTCCAAACAAATTAAGAGCAGACCTTAGAGGTCAGACCTGAGTCTGGATGGTGATCAGGACACCACCACACTTGAGTCAAGGCTCAACACATAAAGGGGAAAGGGGAGTGGGAATTGGTTTGAGTAACAGTTCAAAAGAACCTAGTTCAAAGTCATGGGCAGCAATAATATGATGCTGCCATGACTGGAACTATACTCTCATACAAAAAAAAAGGGTAAAAGGAATGGGAGTTCACATAACCATACTACTTGGCAAAAATATGAGGAAAGAAAGCATAAAAGACTAGGAAATAAACACATGGTGAAGGAAATCATAGTAGACCAAGAGGTAAACAGATAGTGAAGAGGGAATTATTTAACTAAAACATACCAGTTGCAAAATAATGAAAACAGCAGAACAGCAGAGTAAACAAACAATAGAAATCAGCAGGAACAGACTTCAAGTTTGCAGCAGAACACTTGAGAGTTCAAGAGAACTCAGGAATTTCTCAAAAGGTAAAAGGAGAGTAGAGAACAGAGTGCTTGATGCTATCAGTAAGAGAAACAATTTGCTTGTGAGAGAGTTCAGTGCAGAAGAGTTGTATTTTCGAATGCAGAAAATAGTTGTGTAAGCATGTGTGAAAGTAATGAATTGTGAGTGTAAGCCTGTTTAGTGCAGAAAAACTGTGTTTTTTAAAAGTGTAAAGGGGTAGCACCTTTGATAGTGCAGAAAGTAGGTAAGAAGAAGGTAAGAAATAATTTGAAAATCAATCACAAAGATTTCCCTTCAGCCAAGGTATTGATTTCAAACGGGCATGATAAATAAGGAAGGGGAATAATTTGAAAACCTTTTCCAGAGTAGCGTAATAGGGGCAAATACACAGGACATTACTTAAGGGAAATAGTTTGATAGTACACAGTTTGGACCAAATAAGGAAAGACAATCAATTAGCAGTCAGTAAAATTAGGGCTTGAGTCTTAGCTCGAATGAATCCAGCCAGGAAAGGTGAAAAGAAACTTAATTTAAAGAAAATCATCAACAATAAATCAAATCCTTTTGAAAAGGGACTCAGAATCAATCACAGGCTAGCCAACGGCCTTTTGAAAGAGGAGAATTTATCATATTAAAAGCATACAGACATGCACAAATAAGAGAACATTATATATAAAAAATCCAGGATTATAACAAAAGGTCGAGTCCAATTCATAGACTCTGAATGAGTTCAAGAGAGAACCCTAGGGTTCTGACATAGAACCCTAGTCCGAACACCAGCTCAAACTTGTCAAAAACCCTAAATCCTAGGGTCTCTAACGGAGAGGAGGAGGTTAGCCATTGAAATGGACTCAGAGGTATCTTTCAGAGACTTGCGCGAAATAAACATAGAGAACAGTAGGAAACACATACAATAGAAATCATGTAAGAAAATATGGCAGAGACGGTCATGCGAGTTTAGTCTAAAGGCAGAGGAAAATATAAAGTATAAAAAAAGGAACAGAAAAATCAAGTTCATGCGTAGTAGAGAAGAAACATACGAGATGAACACAGATGAAACACACATAAAGAAAAGAGAAGAAGAATCAGAAAGTTTTTCCAGAAACCCTAGTTTTGAAAATCGAATAATTTCAAAAGAAAAATTGGAAAAACCCCTGAAACATAGAATATAGCACAGATATAGCATAGATCTAAGGAAAAACAAACAGGAAAACCTCGAATGGCTTTAGGACTTCTCAGAAACCCTAGAAACGAGAAGGCTTGGAAGAGGTCTGGTCTGGAGTCGATCTGAGCCATAGCTAGGCTCTTAAGGCTCGAATATGTCGGAACGGGGGCGGAGAGGCCATAAAACCTCAAATCTGTGGAGGATCTGCTCGAACACCATCGAGGTCGAACCTCGAAATCTTCAACAAACATGACTTAGGAGTGAAGGAGAGTGAGCACAGGCCGTCCATGGCCTGAGAAGCCATGGGCTCCGGTGAGATTGGTCGGAGAAGACGAAGGAAACGATTAGGGCTTTTTGAGTGTTTGAGAGCGTTTGAGAGAGAGAGAGAGAGAGTTTGAGGGCGGCGGTCGAAGAGGGAATGAGGGTTAGGGTTAGGTCGTGTATAATTAAAAAGGAAAGAATGATTTGTGGTCGTTGATCAAAAGGATCAACAACCTGGATTTAAAAAGATTCCGGGCGGGTTTAGGCAATTGGGTCAGGGCTTGGAATTGGGCTGGTCCAATTTGGGTTTGAAATTGGCTGAAATTGAAATGGGAATGTGGTTAAAATTGAAATGAATTGAGGCTACAATTGAAATAGCCCGTTTTCACGTTTTATATTTATAAAAATAATAAAAATGATTTAAAAAACAAATTAAAGGCAATGAGTAAATAAATAATATGTAAATATTAATTTAAAAATATTGGGATCAATTTGTATTTATAAAAAATGCTATTAAATCTTAAAGCGGCTAGTATTGCAATTACATGCAATTTAGTTTTAAAACACCAAACGAATTTGTAAAAATATGCAAAAAAATCATGTTAACTATATTTTGATGTAAATATGAGAATAAAATAAATTATTCTCCAAAATGGCAAGTTTTGGAAAAAATTATTGAATTTTATGGTGCAAAAATAGGCCATAAATTGGTTTAAAAAATCATTAAAAATGCCAAACCCCTTAGGTGTGCTTATATTTGCACATATATATTATTTTGAAAGTATTTTGGGTATATAAAAAATACATAGGAAAAAATTGGGTATCAACAGCTGTCCTTCTTTACCCGGAGAGGATGAAAAAGTTGTCGGGTAAAGATATGATAACCAATTTTGACCGAAAGCGGCGTTTTGAAAAGAATTTGACCGAGCTCTGGTTTCTGAGCTGCCTACATATCCCTGGTCTTACAGGAATCAGGCCGTATGAAGTTCAGGAACCGTTTACGGAACATGCCGACAGAGGTTTGAAAGGACGGACACGACGCTCGAAAAAAAAAGCGTTTTGAAGTTGATCGGTTGCGAGAACCGGAACGGAGTCGATCCTGCTGAGACGGCCATTGCTAGCCGGTGTACCTACAAGTGAGCAATACAGGTGTATATTGTGCATAAACTTAAACATGATGCAAGTTCCCATCGGACCATGAATGTTGTCTTTGGACGGTTAGGATGACGTCCTCAGACCATGATATCCTGGGCCATGAAGCACAAAATTGAAGGATTTGCAGGCTATGAAATGATGTTCTCGAGCGATGATAATGGTGCCTACGAACCATGATTCCTTTGAATAATGATGGGCAAGATATAAAGTGGGATCCTTAGGCCATGGCATGGTATTCTCGGGCTATGAAGATGGTGCCTTCGAATGATGACGCCTTTGGATAGTTTGGTGATATTTCAGCCCATGAAATGCAAGATTTGGCGGTATTTCAGCCGACGCGAAAGCGTAAATGGCGATATTTTAGCCGACAGAAAAATTTAAATGCAGTGCGGCGGTATTCCAACCGATATGATAAGTAAAATGGCGATATTTCAGCCGATAGAAAAATTTAAATGTAGTGCGGCGATATTCCAGCCGATATGATAAGTAAAAATGGCGATATTTCGGCTGATAGAAAAATTTAAATGCAGTGCGGCGATATTCCAGCCGATATGATAAGTAAAATGGCAATATTTCAGCCGATTTGCAAGATTTAAATGAAAGTGGCGGTATTTCAGCCATGCAAGAAAGATAAAGTGGCGGTATTTCAGCCATGCAAGTGGAGGTAGAGCTTAACCTCGGAAGGCAGAAAGGGTAGCCTTATGCAGATAATGCAGGATGGAGACAATGCTTAGTCTCGGAAGGCAGAAAGATAGCCTTATGCAATGCAGATAATGCATATGGAGACAACGCTTAGTCTCGGAAGGCAGGAAGGTAGCCTTATGCAGATGATGCTAAATGGAGACAACGCTTAGTCTCGAAAGGCAGGAAGATAGCCTTATGCAATGCAGATAATGCAGATGGAGACAACACTTAGTCTCGGAAGGCAGAAAGGTAGCCTTATGCAATGCAGATAATGCAGATGGAGCAACGCTTAGTCTCGAAAGGCAGAAAGGTAGCCTTAGGCAATGCAGATAATGCAGATGGAGACAACGCTTAGTCTCGAAAGGCATAAAGGTAGCCTTATGCAATTCAGATAATGCAGATGGAGACAACATTTAGTCTCGGAAGGCAGGAAGGTAGCCTTATGCAATGCAGGAAATGCAAACGGTAGTAAAGATTCTTAGTTGATTGTTGGTAACTGATTGTGATGTTGCAGTTGCTGGGGAATATTTCGCGGGTAGAAAATGCGAATAGGTGCGACGGTTTAATGTGATTGCGTAACATGTCTAGTAACTTTGTGACTTGGGTGCCTGCATCCAAAGAAAAATCGTGAGTTTTGTAACTGGGGGAAAGGTTAGTTCGTTTTCCCGCGGCCTCCGACATTGCGTATCATTGGGGTAGCGTTGCTAAACAGCAGCTGTCATAGTTATGCATGATTTAACAAATATAACGTAAGTAGAAAATAGTTTTGTTTAAATGAACCAACGACTGCGACGTGGTTCAAAACATTGCAACCTCTCTTGCTCCGGAATTTTGAGGGTCCTCCTCAAAATTCTGCCCCAGTTTACTAGGCTGGCACTTCTGACGACTGCGCTGAATGGCTGAAGAATCAACTTCGGAATTTTGAGGGTCCTCCTTAAAATTCTACCCCAGTTTACTGAGGTGACATCCCTGGCGATGAGTGGCTGAAGACTAGCTTCGGAATTTTGAGGGTCCTCCTCAAAATTCTGCCCTAGTTCCAATAATAGGGGGGAAATGAGATTTTTATTAAATTGTGACCGAACCTATAGGGCTGCCTATGTATCCCCTCTTAAAGGGGAATCAGGTCAGGCGTAGTTCAAATTACATCATAAAGAAATCATAGATGGTTACACATAGTATCGTTTCACTACATCTAAGTTGATTGGCTTCGGCCAGACTTCTCCGTCCATTTCTGCAAGAATAAGGGCTCCTCCAGTTAGAACCCGGTAAACCATGTACGGACCTTGCCAGTCGGGAGAGAATTTCCTCTTGGCTTCATCTTGATGTGGGAATATCTTCTTCAACACCAGCTGCCCCGGTGTAAACTTCCTTGGCTTAACTCTTTTGTTGAAGGCTCTGGACATTCTGTTCTGATACAACTGACCGTGGAAAACTGCATTCATTCTTTTCCCATCTATAAGGGCTAACTGCTCGTAGTGACCTTTTACCCATTCTGCGTCGTCCAACTCTACTTCTTGTATGATCCTTAGGGAGGGAATCTCTACCTTGGGGGGAATGACCGCCTCTATACCATAAACTAGCATGTAGGGAGTTGCCCCGGTTGATGTGCGGACCGTGGTGAGATATCCCAGCAAAGCAAATGATAACTTCTCATGCCATTATTTGTGACTTTCGATCATCTTCCTTAGTATCTTCTTAATGTTCTTATTGGCTGCCTCTATAGCTCCACTCATCTGAGGCATGTAGGCTGTAGAGTTCTTGTGCTTGATCTTGAATGCCTCACACATTTCCTTCATCAGCTCGTTGTTGAGGTTTGAACCATTATCAGTGATGATTGATTCTGGAACTCTGAACCGGCAAACAATACAGTCACAGACGAAATCTACCACAACTTTCTTAGTTACTGCCTTGTATGATGCTGCTTCAATCCATTTGGTGAAATAATCAATTGCCACCAGGATTAACCGGTCCCCGTTTGATGCGGCATGCTCAATAGGTCCGATAACATCCATTCCCCAGGCGACAAATGGCCACGGTGAGCTAGTTGCAGTAAGCTCGTTTGGAGGCACCTTTATCATGTCTGCATGTATCTGACAGCGATGGCACTTGCGAACGTACTGAATACAGTCTGTTTCCATAGTCATCCAAAAATAACCTGCTCGGAGTATCTTCTTTGCTAAGACAAAACCGTTCATGTGTGGCCCGCATGTCCCTGCGTGCACTTCGTCCAATAGTCTGGTTGCTTTTTTTACTTTGACACACCTTAACAAACCCAAATCGGGAGTCCTCTTATATAGGGTTCCTCCACTGTGAAAGAAATTGTTGGATAACCTTCGAAGCATGCGTTTCTGAGTGGCGTTGGCAAGTTCTAGATACTTCATGTTGTCAAGTACCTTCTGATGTCGTGGAACCATGGCTTTTTGTCCGCTTCTTACTCAATGTGAGAACAATAAGCTGGATGATCATAGATCCTTACCGAGAAGGGGTCAATGTAATTCGTATCTGGATGCTGGATCATGGATAATAAAGTGTCTAATTCATCAACGAACTCATTCTGGACCCTGGGGACATGTTGGAATTCCGTCTTTATGAATCTTTTCCTTAACTCCTGTATGTGATGCAAATAGGGGNAGCTCCGCCAAAAAAAAACCTCCATCCATCGTAGGATTCCGCAATATCCTCTCCTACAAAGGACACCTCTTAATCAGGAAAATACATTTTTAGGGGTTCGTATTCTCCGCCAATAGGATTCTCGGCGAGGTGATCTGCTATGGCTTGACCCTTGATTTCTTTCTGAGTCACGTAAACAATGTCAAATTCACTCAACAAGATTTTCCACTTGGCAAGCTTGCTAGTGGGCATGGGCTTCTGGAAAATATATTTCAACGGGTCCATCATGGATATGAGATAGGTAGTGTAGGCACAAAAATAATGCCTTAATTTTTGAGCTACCCAAGTCAAAGCACAAAAGGTGCACTCTAATAGAGAATATCGGGCCTCGTACGGGGTAAATTTCTTACTGAGGTAGTAGATGGCCTGCTCCTTTCTTCCCGTCTCATCATGTTATCCCAGAACACAACCGAATGCTCCATCTAATATTGCAAGGTAAAGTAATAGAGGTCTTCCTGGCTCGGGAGGAACCAAGACTGGAGGCGTTGACAAGTACTCCTTGATTCTGTCAAAGGCTTTTTGACAATCGTCGGTCCACCTAGTAGTAGCGTCCTTCTTTAGCATTTTAAAGATAGGCTCACAAATGATTGTGGACTGGGCTATGAACCGGCTGATATAGTTAAGTCTCCCCAGGAAACTCATCACGTCCTTCTTGTTCTTTGGCGGTGTTAATTCTTGAATGGCTTTAACTTTTGATGGGTCCAATTCTATCCCTCGACTACCCACGATGAAACCCAGTAGTTTTCCGGAAGGAACCCCGAATGCACATTTGGCGGGATTTAGTTTCAGGTTGTACCTTCTCAGTCTGTTGAAGAATTTTCTCAAATCTTCCCTATGATCAACGGCTTTCTTGGATTTGATGATGACATCATCCACATATACCTCGATCTCCTTGTGTATCATGTTGTGAAAGATAGTAGTCGTGGCTCTCATGTAGGTGGCGCCAGCATTCTTCAACCCAAATGGCATCATTTTGTAGCAATACATTCCCCATGGCGTGATGAAAGTCGTTTTCTCTGCATCCTCCTCATCCATCCATATTTGATGATACCCAGCGAAACAATCAACAAAAGACTGCAACTCATGCCTGGCGCAATTGTCGATAAGAATGTGTATGTTTGGCAAGGGAAAGTCATCTTTGGTACTGGCCCGGTTGATATCTCGGTAGTCGACATAGATTATGACCTTCCCATCCTTCTTTGGTACTGGCACGATGTTTGCTAACCATGTTGGATATTCCACTACCCTGAGAACCTTGGCTTTGACCTGCTTAGTGACCTCTTCTTTAATTTTCAAACTCATATCGGGTTTGAACTTCCTGAGCTTCTGCTTTACCGGCAGACAGACTGGATCTGTTGGCAGTTTGTGAGCTACGATGGACGTGCTGAGGCCAGTCATATCATCATAC
The DNA here is from genome assembly GCA_026770625.1 of Nicotiana glauca. Classification (NCBI taxonomy): domain Eukaryota; kingdom Viridiplantae; phylum Streptophyta; class Magnoliopsida; order Solanales; family Solanaceae; genus Nicotiana; species Nicotiana glauca. Next base: position 20,159 of record MU713356.1, read on the forward strand.
GACCAGGTAAATATGTCCTCATATTCTTTCAAAAATTCCGTATATTTTTCCTTTTCTGATGGCGACAAGTGAACACTGATGCGAGTTTCTCTGACATTCTCTGCATCTCCCAAATTAATGACCTCAGTTTCTTCCAGGTTGGACTTAGGTCTATTCTCAAAATTCTCAACTTCTCTGACGACCTCTTCGGGTATCTCGTCTTCTTCTGAGTCTATTTCCTTTTGTTGCATTGTTTCATTGCAAGTCACAGTCGTTGGTTTATCGTCAAGATAAGTTATAGTAATGCTGTATAAAATAGAGTAAATGATAGAGAAAATAATAAGCAAGATATATATGATAAACTGAAATGCTTTGATTGAATCCATAATTGTTCAAAACATCGGAGCTCTTTTTGAAATAAAGACAATGCGGAAAGAAAATCAACTAGTAAAGTAAGCTAAAATGAGATGCATGGTGCTTTTGTTTAGCCTTGCTACCCCGAAGCTTTCCGGGCCCTGGCGGTCCTAATTGACCAATTGCTGAGGTGGTCTCCTTTACTTGCGGCTTGTATGGAAAGGCCTTCCTCACCCTCCTCCTCAAAAAGAACACAACAGTCCATATCATCATCCTCTAGGAACAAATTCTTCATGGCTGCCAACGTCTCATCTTCTTCAGACCCGTATATAGTATCCATCGGCTGGAAGGTTTGATCCAGGCTAGGTATCGGAAACTCCAACGGATAGTAGGGGTTGCGCCATGGTGGCGACCAATTCTAGAATTCCTTCAAAGTATAATCATACCCTAAGCCAAAGGTAGTGCCATGCTTCTTCAGTTTGATGGGCTTAGTGATCCCTTGAAGATTTTTACCGAGCCCCTTTCCAGGCTCGTACCCACACCAATTCAGGATGCTTTCAATCTTGTTGTCCCACCACTTGTCTTTGTTTACAGTGTTGACCCTTTCGATGCGGTGGTATGTCTCTCTGCCTATTCTCCTTCTGCCTCCGATCATTGGGATGGTCTGGCGACTGTATATGGGATTACTACCATTGCCATGAATGATCACTTCCTGGTGATTCCATTCAAACTTTACCGCCTGATGTAGGGTCGATGCTACGGCTCCAGCAGCATGGATCCAAGGGTGTCCTAACAGCAGGTTGTAGGATGCCGGGACGTCTATTACTTGGAAGTCGACGTCGAACCACGTTGGTCCCATTTGCAAGCACAGGCTGATTTCTCTAATAGTAGATCTCTGGGACCCATCGAAGGCTTTAACATTGATAGCCCCGTCTTTGATCTCGTGCAGGAATTTTCCCAAAGTTCTGAGAGTTACAAGTGGGCATATGTTGAGGCTGGATCCTCCATCAATCAGGACTCTGGTGATGAAATAATCTTCGCATTGCACAGTGATGTGCAGTGTCTTGTTATTACCCAAACCCTCTGGTGGCAATTCGTCTTCGTGGAAGGTTATTTTGTGGCTTTCCAGCACTTGCCCCACCATATTTGCCATCTCTCCTCCGGTTCTATTGCTGGGCACATAGGATTCGTTCAATATCTTCATTAAGGCATTCTTGTGAGCATCTGAACTTTGCAGAAGAGCCAGGACAGATATTTGTGCTGGTGTTTTGTTCAACTGTTCAGTGATCGAGTATTCCTTAGCCTGTATTTTCCTCCAAAGATCATCGGGCCCAGTTTCAATAGGACATCCCAGGGCTTGCTTACCGGACTCAGCTAGGTGCTCTGAGGTGTAGACCCTTCCTGTTCTAATCATTCCTTGTGTGGCAATCATTTCTCCTATCTTTGTCTTTCCTTTCCTCCTAGCTTCGGCAGTGTAATCCCATGGTATGGCATTTGAGTGGAATGGTGTCATGTCAGTCATTACCAATGGTATAGGCACCCTTGGTGGCAACACAGCAATTTCAAAGGGTGTAGGTGCCTTTGGAAACCCAAACTCAACTTCGATTGGCCCAGACGCCTTTGCAGAAAGAGGCGCTTCAAATTTAAGTGGTACAGACATATTTACTTCGTCATCCTTGGAGGGCTAATTCTACACAACAATTGGGTTAAGGGTAACTGTTGGCTTCTTTGGTTCATCCCCTTCAGCAATCAAACCTATCGACCCTTTGAGGTCCCAATCGTCCTCGATTTCAATCATATGAATGTCTCCACCTTTGTGGTCAGGCAGGGGGTTGTTACGAATATTAGAAGTGGTCTCCTTTTCTACGATGACCTTGTTGTCGATCAGAGTCTGAATCTTGTCTTTCAAGGAATGACATTTGTCAAGGGTGTGCCCTTTCATACCGGAGTGATATGCACAGGTCTTGTTGGGGTTGATCCACTGGGAGGGATTTTCTGGTGTTTTGGCTGGGATATGAGTGACATAACCGGCAGCTTTGAGTCTCTCATATAATTGGTCGATTGGCTCAGCGATGGCTGTGTACTGCCTGGGAGGTTTTCAGTCGAAATTTGGTCAGGGCCTTGGGAAATTTTAGTGGGTAGGTGGCAATTGGTAGTGAGTGGGTTGAGTGTTATAAGCTTGGTAAACAGGTGTTGGTTGAGAGTATCTGGGTGAAGTGGGTTGGTATGTGAGATGTGGAGTATATTGGTAAACGGGAGGTGGATAGGAGGGTGCGAGTGCTTGGTAATTTGGGATAGGCTGATATGTAAGTGGAGGTGATGGGTAGGTGTGGTATTTTGGTGGTGATTTGGCTCCCTGTGCGATCATCACGGCACTTACATCTTTCTTCTTGGACGCGCCACGAGTTTGTAAAGTTTTATTGGTGGCTTGCAATGCTTCAAGATTTGTTACCATGTCGTTCTTGATTCCCTCCTCGATTCTTTCTCCGAGTTTGATGATATCAGAGAACTTTTGACCCTCGATCAGCATCAATCTTTCATAATATTGGGGATCTTGAGCCCGGACGAAGAACCTATTCATTTGTTCTTCTTCCAAGGCTGGCCTGACCTTCGCAGCTCTGACCTCCAACGAGTAGCATACTCGCGGAATGTCTCGGTGGGTTTCTTCTTCAAGTTTTGTATGTAGAACACATCTGGTGCATTTTCCGTATCGAGACGGAACCTGTCCATGAAGTCCATTGCCATACCTACCCAATTCGTCCATTTCTTGGGGTCCTGACTGATGTACCAGGACAGCGCATCTCCTTTCAAATTCCTCCTAAAGAGCTTCATGTGGATTTTCTCTTCTCTTCCAACCCCTGCTAACTTGTCACAATAGGTCCTCAGGTGAACCCTGGGATCTCCGGATCTATCAAACATTTCAAACTTGGGAGGTTTGTACCCCTCCGAAAGTTCAACATCTGGCTGAATGCATAAGTCTTCATAGTTCAGTCCCTCAATGCCTTTGCTACCTTCGACACCCTAGACCCTACTAGTTAACTTCTTGAGCTCAGCTGCTAAGTTCCTGATGAGGGAGTCTTTTTCATCAGACTCCGGTGCATTTAAGATCGGTTGGGTGCAGTGAGGTATGGTATCCACAAAGATATGAGTGTTATGGAGGTGGTTGTTTGTGGTGGTTGGTGGCTCAGGAATAAGTATTGTAGCAGGTTTGAGCGTGGGTAGGCTGTATTTGTGGTTGTGGGGTATTTTGTGGAGGTACGGGGTTTTGGGTGTTAACATCAGGAGCAGCAAGAGAGAATGATAGGCTTTCCAAGTTCCGAACTTGGTCCAACTCTTCCTGGAATTTCAGCAATTTCTGCTCAAGATGAGCAGCAGTTCCCTTAGCAATTGGGATACCCTGAGAAGTTTCTTCCCTTTCAATCTCCTTTCTAGTACTTGAGTTTTCCGTTCTTCTTTTGCTCTTGTTCCGGACAGGACTCGGAGGAGGAGGAGGTGGAGGGCCCTTGGATCTTGTAGAATATGCTGATTGTGCCAGAATGCGCGAACTAACCTTTGGGGAGGGGAATAAAAATAAAAGAAAAAAAACAAAAAGGTAACAAGTTAGTGCGGGTTCTAAGGAAAAAGTGTTACAGTATTTAAATACATTGTGCGAGGATATAAATCGCGTCCTAATTTGGGTGTCTCGTTGTGCCCGAGGTAGGCCTAGCGACAGATAGTTTTGGAGAACTTATAATGCTAAATGCCTTATTTTATTGATAAAAATAACACAAATCCAAAATGACTCTAAATAACAGAAAGTAAATATCACTAGTGGCCTTTGGCCTTATTACATTGTTAAAGCAAAATAAAGGATTCCTAACTACTTGGTCCCAGAAGGACCTTCCCCAGATTTGGCAGTATTGTCTCCCTCGAACATCTCCACCAACTCGCGTAGTCCTAGGAGCAAATAAGCTCGGGCCAGATGTCCGCCTGCATTTCCTTCAGCGTTTTGACAATCTTCAATTCTTTTGATGAACTTCCCTTCCAGCTCTACTAAACCCTGCTACAAATACCCTAGACGGTTATTGGCGCTGACAGCCATTTCTTTCCACTCCTCGATCAGTTTCTGATGGGCTTCTTGTATTTCCTGATGCTCACTTTCAAATTCTCGGATTCTCTTGCGCAGTTGATTATACTTAGCCTGTGTTTCAGCATGCTCGTCAATAATTCTGTGACCTCGATCGGATCTTGCCTGACCCATACCATTGTCCTCTAACCAACCCGAGTAGTGCGGCACGCACCCGGTGTAATAACTGTCTGGCTCAATGGATTCTTTCTCCAAAACGATCTTGCAATGCCATAAATGCTGAGCTTGGCACTGGTGAGGGCTGTCGTCATCCTGGAAATCAGCCCTAAGGTGACTTGTCTTATCGACCCTCGATATGATTTGTTTTCTTCAAGCTTGCCTCATGGCTCGGAGAGGAACGTAAGGGTAAGTTCCCCTTAAACCAATCAGTATGAGGAATGGGGCGTCTCGGGATCAAACCATGAACTCATCTGTGGGGAACCACTCAAACATCCACTGCACCTGGTCTTCTTTCAGATTTTCAAATAATTCACCCATCCCTTGGCGTCCTCTGGCTGTGCGAACATTCTGGGCATGTAACTCATACGCCTTGGCTGGTGGAAGGCGATATGGTCATCCCAATCCCTGCGTAAGATTTCTTATCGGTATTCCCCTTTCTGGAGGTGTTCCATGAGCCATAGTTGAAGTAACAAATTACAACCCTCAAAATGATTGCCTTGTTGTTGACACTTGCTCAAGGCACGGTATATCTCCGAGACGATCATGGGCACTATGCTGAAAGTATGCCCACCAATCCCTTCCATCAGAGTTTTGGTTACCATGGCTAGTCTGGTGTGGATCCTAGCCTTCTTCATAGGGAACACAATCATCCCCAAAAAGGAAAACATGAAGACAAAAACCATACTATGGACATGCCCCAACGAGGTGATAGCAAATTCGTCTGAATAGGTGCGGTATGACTTGCTATAGCCGTACCTTTCATATAGATAATCAAATGGGATGTAGGAGTCCTTCAAACAGGTTAAGTCTTAGGTTTTCTTCAATCCCATCATCTTAAGAAAACCCCTTCCTTTGCGATTTTCTGGCATGAGCAAACCCGGAGTCTCCCAAGGAATCCCGGCTAGACCCCCTATCTCTTCAAGTAAAGGGGTCATTTCTATATCACCAAAGCGGAACACAGATTTGTCACTATCCCAGAATAACGTTGCAGCCTCTATGACTTTGTTGTTGGGCTGAATCTCTAGGAGAGAAGGCAGATTCCCTAGATACTTGCGGACGAGTGTCTGATCACTAGAATGGAGGTCGTTCCACCAATTCAGTAGCCTTGGATGGATATTGGTCACCATGCCAAATCTGGGAATTTCTAGCCTCATTTCTGCAAAACAGAGTGTTAGGCCCTTACCCCACCAGACTCAACTATTTAAATCAACAATTAGCATAGCAAAGCACTTAAGTTCTCCAAATAAATGCACAGAACGTGGAGGTGTCCGTTTGGGTTTCAAGGAAACTCGGTGCACTTTGGACAAGGCTATTTTAATGAATCATTATGTGGACAACATAGCTAATCCGACTAGGTTTGACCATGATGCATGTATAGTTTAATGGAGTAAGGTTTCTATTTTGAAGTGCTAGACCGGTACCCTTGAGCGGACAACTCAGGAGGAAAGGCACGGAACCGTCGACTACACCGTTGATCGACTGGTTTTACCGCAAATACGCCTTTGCCAAATTTAGGGGTGATAGTATTGGAAGTGCGCAAATACTCATTATAAGTGTTGCTATAGGATTTTGTTTTGGCACGAGTGGAGTATGATGTTGAAGATGCAATTTACAAGAATAAAGCAAATTGACATTTATTTTCACGTACATAAAATGAATGATTACAATAGATGCTCGAAATTACATCGGTATTGCAATAATAAAGCAGTAAAGGAGAGCAGTTAAAAGAAAGGAAAGACATGAAGAGCCAAGTTAGTTTTCATGATGAAATAAATAAAAGGCAAGAAATAAAGGGAATTAAGTCACAAATAGCATGTAATGGTAAAAGCCTAAAAACTTCCCCGGCAGAGTCGCCATGCTGTCGACGCCCCCTTTTTCCCTAAAGAGCGAAATTGGGTTCACGACATTTGGGAGGACAACTCTTTTCCCACTTTGGGAATTGGGTTTTGAGAGTTTGGAGAGTCTCCACCTAATGATTATAGTGCATTAGGACACTTTAAAATAAATAAAGATAGAAAACCAGAGTTCGGGTAAGGGCTTGAAATTATCTCGAGGAGAAGGTGTTAGGCACACCTCAAGATCCACTTGTGTGGTTCCCAGCCATGCTACAATTGTGACTTTAAATGCAAGTAAACAAATAAACAAACAAGCATTGCAAACATTGGAAGTGGTTACAAATAAGAATGTGAAAAGGATTTAGAAGTGCTGAAATTTAGAAGGAAATAGTTTTTGTGATTAAAGAAGAGATACAAGTAAGGGGTTAAATAATTGGTACAAGTAACTTGAAAGAAGTACAAGGAACGGAAGTAGAAGACTGGACAACTTTTAAAAATTCTAAAAAATTATTACACTAATAAAGGGGAAAGGGGGGTCCTAGGCTTATACATTACATGGATCATTCTCCCAACACCGGCACCTGATTCTGCACATAGTGTTATTATGTAATCATCATCTCCATGTCTACCCTTCCCACCCCGTTAAGGTATTGGAGCACGGAATGGTATCGTTTTCCTATTCCATGCTACTACCCATCCCAAACTATCAGTCCTAGGGTATTAGGACTTCTAATCCTAAAAAGGGAAGAAAGGGATGGGGCCTTTATGGAGTTTAAAGGACAAAAATTCTAATCGACATTCAAAAAAAGCAAGTAACAAGTAGAGGGAATGAACAAACAAACAGGCAAGGCTCACATAAACCCCATAAATCACATAACATATAGTTTGGCATGCCTTTTCACATACTGGTTTGGTCTTTAAAAATTAAGCAGCGAGTGGATTGGTTTAATACATACGTTTAGACAGAAAATCTACATTAGGCAACTTGGATCCTATTGTCAGGAATTAAAGTATTTTAAACGATTTATTCATAAAATACTGATTTCAGAAAAGAAATGAATGGACTAATGCAGAAGAGTTAAAGGAGAAAATAAAGACTGTTTGAGTAAAACACGGGAGAGTTGTGAAAGAGTTCCAGAAAGTGAGAATATTTTGAGGGAAAGACGAGTTGCAGGACTGTTTTCAAAAGACAGTTTCAGGGACCAAGTAAAACATTTAGGTAGAAAATTTAAAAGAACTATTTCTGAAGAAGGATGCAGATTTGAGGAGTAAAAAAACATACTGGTTTATGAGAATTTTATTGAAAACATGGCAATAAAACGTTAAAGACCGGAAGACAGAACGTTATTGCTTGAAACGAATCAGGCCAGTTTGAGACGAATTCCTATAGGCATGATATCAATATTTGGTTTTAAGACCTGTTGTTGAACTAATGAAAGAGTGATTGTTTGATTACTCTACGGTTTGCCTAACGCATATGCACTTCCTATAGGCACGGTTTCTATATGCAACTGATTACATGAATATTAAGTCCTATAGGCAGGATTTCTAATGACTTGCAATATGATTAAGCGTTAAACCCTATAGGCATGGCATCTAGGTGATCGAATTAAAATGTTAAACAAACCTATAGGCAGGATGTCTAGTAAGGAAATTAAAGCCCTAAAGACATGATATCTACCCTATTATTGATGCAAGAAAGTAAACCCCTCCCTTACCCTTTTACTATATTCCCCAAGTTTCATACAAAGATTATTACAAATTAAACTGGAAATTAAAGATACATCAAAAGCTAACAGCTGGATCCAAGCACCCTAATTCAATCTTGATGTCCAACAACATGCGTTTAACCAATTCCGGGATCCATATTTCCAAAGCCTTCTCTTATCTAAAGTGTTTCGGAGTTCCAAGGAGCCTCAAGGGCTCTAGGAAGTGCTTACACTGTGGATAACAATTAGAACAGAATAGTGCAGTGTGGAATAGCCAGCCCTCAGGCATCCAAGTTCAGAGGGAGCTCCAAGGTCCTAAAGCATAGCTTACCAAAGGGGGGCAGAACTTAGAACTAGGAATAAGTGCAAAGTGAGAGAGGGATTAGGGAACCATAGCAAATGGTAGTCATGCCCAGCCATGGGTGTAGACTGGCACACCCCTGACCAGTTGCTTGGTCCAAACAAATTAATAGCAGACCTTAGAGGTCAGACCTGAGTTTGGATGGTGATCAAGACACCACCAGACTTGAGTCAAGGCTCAGCATATAAAGGGGAAAGGGGAGTGGGAATTGGTTTGAGTAAGTGTTCAAAAGAACTTAGTTCAAAGTCATGGGTAGCAATAATATGATACTACCATGACTGGAACTATACTCTCATACAAAAAAAAAGGGTAAAGGGAATGGGAGTTCACATAAGCATACTACTTGGTAGAAACATGAGGAAAGAAAGCATAAAAGACTAGGAAATAAACACATGGTGAAGGAAAGCATAGCAGACCAAGAGGTAAACACATAGTGAAGAGGGCATTATTTAACTAGAACATACCAGTTGCAAAATAATGAAAACAGTAGAACAACAGAGTAAACAAATAGTAGAAATCAGCAGGAGCAGACTTCAAGTTTGCAGCAGAACACTTGAGAGTTCAAGAGAACTCAGGAATTTCTCAGAAGGTAAAAGGAGAGTAGAGAACAGAGTGCTTGATGCTATCAGTAAGAGAAGCAATTTGCTTGTGAGAGAGTTCAGTGCAGAAGAGTTGTATTTTCGAATGCAGAAAACAGTTGTGTAAGCATATGTGAAAGTAATGAATTGTAAGTGTAAGCCTGTTTAGTGCAGAGAAGCTATGTTTTTTGAAAGTGTAAAGGGGTAGCCCCTTTTATAGTGCAGAAAGCAGGTAAGAAGAAGGTAAGAAATAATTTAAAAATCAATCACAAAGATTTCCCTTCAGCCAAGGGATTGATTTCAAACGGGCATGATAAATAAGGAAGGGGAATAATTTGAAAACCTTTTCCAGAGTAGCGTAATAGGGGCAAATACACAGGACATTATTTAAGGGAAATAGTTCGATAGTACACGGTTTGGACCAAATAAGGAAAGACAATCAATTAGCAGTCAGTAAAATTAGGCCCTGAGTCTTAGCTCGAATGAATCCAGCCAGGAAAGGTGAAGAGAAACTTAATTTAAAGAAAATCATCAACAATCAATCAAACCCTTTTGAAAAGGGACTCGGAATCAATCACAGGCTGGCCAAAGGCCTTTTGAAAGAGGAGAATTTGTCATATAAAAAGCATACAGACATGCACAAATAAGAGAACATTGTATATAAAAAATCCAGGATTGTAACAAAAGGTCGAGTCCAATTCATAGACTCTGAATGAGTTCAAGAGAGAACCCTAGGGTTCTGACATAGAACCCTAGTCCGAACACCAGCTCAAACTTGTCAAAAACCCTAAATCCTAGGGTCTCTAATGGAGAGGAGGAGGTGATCCATTGAAATGGACTCAGAGGTCTCTTTTAGAGACTTGCGCGAAAATAAACATAGAGAACAGTAGAAAACACATACAATAGAAATCATGTAAGAAAATATGGCAGAGACGGTCATGCGAGTTTAGTCTAAAGGCAGAGGAAAGTATAAAGTATAAAAAAAGGAACAGAAAAATCAAGTTCATGCGTAGTAGAGAAGAAACACACGAGATAAACACAGATGAAACACACATAAAGAAAAGAGAAGAAGAATCAGAAAGTTTTTCCAGAAACCCTAGTTTTGAAAATCGAATAATTTCAAAAGAAAAATTGGGAAAACCCCTGAAACATCGAATATAGCATAGATATAGCATAGATATAAGGGAAAACAAACAGGAAAACCTCGAATGGATTTAGGACTTCTCAGAAACCCTAGAAACGAGAAGGCTTGGAAGAGGTCTGGTCTGGAGTCGATCTGAGCCATAGCTAGGCTCTTAAGGCTCGAATATATCGGAATGGGGCCGGAGAGGCCATAGAACCTTAGATCTGTGGAGGATCTGCTCGAACACCATCGAGGTCGAACCTCTAAATCTTCAACAAACATGACTTAGGAGTGAAGGAGAGTGAGCACAGGCCGTCCATGGCCTGAGAAGCCATGGGCTCCGGTGAGATTGGTCGGAGAAGATGAAGGAAACGATTAGGGATTTTCGAGTGTTTGAGAGCGTTTGAGAGAGAGAGAGAGTTTAAGGGCGGCGGTCGAAGAGGGAATGAGGGTTAGGGTTAGGTCGTGTATAATTAAAAAGGAAATAATAATTTGTGGTCGTTGATCAAAAAGATCAACGGCCTGGATTTAAAAAGATTCCGGGCTAGTTTAGGCAATTGATTCAGGGGTTGGAATTGGGCTGGTCCAATTTGGGTTTGAAATTAGCTGAAATTGAAATGGGAATGTGGTTAAAATTGAAATGAATTGAGGCTACAATTGAAATAGCTAGTTTTCCTGTTTTATATTTATAAAAATGATTTAAAAATAAATTAAAGGCACTGATTCAATAAATAATATTTAAATATTAATTTAAAAATATGGGATCAATTTGTATTTATAAAAAATGCTATTAAATCTTAAAGAGGCTAGTATTGCAATTACATGCAACTTAGTTTTAAAATACCAAACGAATTTGTAAAAATATGCAAAAAAATCATGCTAACTATATTTTGATGTAAATATGAGAAGAAAATAAATTATTCTCCAAAATGGCAAGTTTTGGGACTAATTATTGAATTTTATGGTGCAAAAATAGGCCATAAATTGGTTTAAAAAATCATTAAAAATGTCAAACCCCTTAGGTGTGCTTATATATTCACATATATATTATTTTGAAAGTATTTCGGGTATATAAAAAATAAATAGGAAAAAATTGGGTATCAACACATATCCATAGGAGGGTTTTCGTCTTTATGTTCTGCTTCTTGGGAATGATAGTGTTTCCTATAAAGAAGGCTAGGATCCATACCAGACTAGCCATGGTCACCAAGACACTAATGGAGGGGATTGGCGGGCAGCCTTTCAGCATAGTACCCATGATTGTTGCTGAGGTCTACCGAGCTTTGGAGAACTGTCAATGAGGGGCCAGTCACTTTGAGGGTTGTAACTTACTACTCCAACTCTGGCTTATAGAACATCTTCAAAAGGGTTGATACCGTCAAGAGCTTCTGCGAAGGCCGTGGAATGTTCATATAGACTTCCACCATCCCAAGAGAATGAACTATATGCTTGATATGTTTGCTCAGCCGGGGGATGCTCGGGGATGGATAGAATTGTTTGAAAACTTGAAAGAAGACAAGGTGCAGTGAATGTTCGAATGGTTCCCCACTGGAGAGTTCATCATCCGCTCTCGGGATGCTCCATTTCTTATACTCATTGGTCTAATGGGAACTTATCCCTATGTCCCTCTCCGAGTCATGAGGCAGGCAGGGAGAAAGCAAGTCGTACCAAAGGTCGAGAAGATGAGTCATTTCAGGGTTGATTTCTAAGATAATGATAGTTCATACAAGTGTCAAGCTCAACATATGTGGAACAACAAGATCATCCTGGAAAAGGATTCCATAGAGCCTGACAGGTATCATGCTGGTTACACCTCATACTATCCAGGTTGGCTAGAAGAAGATCATGCTGGGTTAGGACAACCCGGGTCTGTTCGCGATCACAGGTTCATCGACGAAAGGGCTGAGATACAGGTTAAATACAATCAGTTGCGCAAAAGGATCAGGGAGTGCGAGAGTGAACATCAGGAAATTCAAGAAGCAAATCAAAAGTTGATCGAGGAATGGAAGGATATGGTTGTCAGAGCTAACAAGCGTCTAGGGCATTTGGAGCGAGGGTTGGCAGAGCTGCAAGGGAAATTCATCCAGAGGATCGAGAATTGCCAAAACGCAGAGGGAAATGAAGGAGGACATTTGGCTAGGGCTTATCTGCTGCTGGGATTGCGTGAGCTGGTGAAGCTGGTCGATGGAGCCAAAGATGCTGAATCTGGGGAAGGTCCGTCTGGGACCAAATAGTTAGGAGTCTCTTTTCTTTTTTCGCTTTGAAAAGTAATAAGGTCAATGGCCATTAATGGCATTTTACTTTCTGCAATTTTAGTGTCGTTTTGGGATTCGTCTTATTTTTATCAATAAAATGAGGCATTTAGCATTATAAGTTCTCCGAATCAACTTGTCGCTAGGCCTACCTCGAGCACAATGAGGCACCCAATTTAGGACACGATTTATATCCTTATACTATGTGTTTAAATATTGAAATATTTTTCTCGGAATCCGTACTAACTTGTTACCTTTTGTTTTTACTTTTATTTTTATTCCCCTCCCCAAAAGGTTAGTACGTGCAATCTGGCATCGTCATCCTACTCCACAAGATCTAAGGGTCCTCCACCTCCTCCTCCTCCAAGTCCTATCAAAAACAAGAGCAAAGCAAAAATAGAAGATTTGAACAACGTCAAAAAGGAGAACTCGGTTGAAAGGGTAGAGGTTCCTCAGGGTATTCAGGCGTCCAAAGAAAGTGCAGCTCAGCTCGAACATAGGTCACTGAAATTTCAAGAAGAACTAAACCAAGTTTGAAACTTGGAAAGCTTGTCATTCTCCCTCACTACTCCAAATGTCAACTTTCCCAATGCTCAACACCCCATACCTCTACAGAACATCCCGAAGCCGTAGAAACAACCCGTTACTCATTAAAATTGCAACACATGCCACAACAACACTCCACTCCTCATCCCTGAACCATCAAATGATCATCCCCACCACACTCCCATCTATGTGGAAACCCTACCACAATACACTCAGCCCATTACAAACACACCAGAGTCTGATGACAAAGATTCTCATCAAGAACCTGGCTGCCGAGCTCAAGAAATTGACTAGCCGAGTCCAGGGCATTGAAGGAAACAAAGGCATTAAAGGGCTGAATTATGAGGATTTTTGCATTCAGCCAGACGTCAAACTTCCCGAGGGATACAAACCTCCCAAGTTTGAAATGTTTGACGACTCAGGGGATCCTATAGTCAATTTAAGGACATATGGTGATAAGCTGGTCGGCGTAGGAAGAGATGAAAAGATTCGCATGAAACTCTTCATGAGAAGTTTGAAAGGCGATGCGCTATCTTGGTACATTAGCCAAGATCCCAAGAAGTGAACAAGCTGGGTAGGAATGGCATCCGATTTCATGGACAGGTTCAGGTTCAATACAGAAAATGCACCAGATATCTTCTACATCCAGAATCTGAAAAAGAAACCCACTGAGACATTCCGCGAGTATGCTACTCGATGGAGATCCGAGGCTGCTAAGGTCAGGCCGGCCTTAGAAGAAGAACAGATGAACCGATTTTTCATCTGAGCTCAATATCCAAAGTATTATGAGAGGTTAATATTGATAGAAGGCCAGAAATTCTCCGATATCATCAAGCTAGGAGAAAGGATCGAGGAAGGCATTAAGAGCGGTATGGTCACCAATTTCGAGGCACTGCAGGCTACCAACAAAGCCCTATAATCTGGTGGCATGTCCATGAAAAAGGACGTGAGTGTCGTGATGGTTGCACAGAGAACCAAGTCCCCAGTAAAATACCAAGCCTACTCAGTACCCCCTCTCACATACCAGCCTATCCCCAATTACCAAGCACCTCCTCCCTCTTACAAAATTCCATCACTTGCTTACCAATCATCCCCCTTCCCCACATATCAACCTACCTCACCAAGATATTCCCAACCTGCACCCATCTACCAAGCCTATAATTCCCCCCACCAATCACCTCCCGCCCACCAAACTTCCCCAGGCCACGCCCTAACTTCGACCGTAGACCTTCCAAATAATACACCGCCATCACTGAGCCAATCGACCAACTATATGAAAGACTCAAAGCAGCCGGTTATGTCACCCCAATCCCTACCATAACTCCAGAAAATCCTTCCCAGTGGGTCAATCTAAACAAAATATGTGCATACCATTTCGGCATGAAAGGGCATACCATTGATGAGTGCCAATCTCTGAAAGACAAAATCCAAGCTCTAATTGATATCAAAATCATCGCGGCCAAGGAACCTGCTCCTAATGTTCGAAACAATCCCTTATCTGATCATAAGGGTGGTGGTGTGCATATGATCGAAGTAGAAGATGATTGGGACCCCAAAGGGTCAATTAGATTAATCGCCGAAGGTGACGAGCCCAAGAAACCAACAGTCACACTAAATCCAATTTTAGTCCAGATCCAACCCTCTAGGGATGCTGAAGTAAACATGTCTGTGCCTCTCGAGCTTGAAACACCATCATCCAAAAGGACAGCAAAGCCAATTGAGGTGGAGTTTGGGTCTCCGAAAGTACCATTTGAAGTTGATGTGCTACCTCCCAAGACGAGAAGGCCCATTCCTATAGCAATGTCAGCCACAATGTCGTTTCATAAACAGGCCATTCCTTGGGATTAGCAAGAAGGAAGGGGAAAACTAGGTCTGGAGAAACAATTGCAGCGCAGGGTATGACCAGGATTGGCAGAATTTATACTCCGGAGCACTTAGCTGAACCAAGTAAGCAGGCCTATGAACGACCTATTAAAACTGGGGTTGATGATCTCTGGCGGAAGATACAGGCAAACGAATACTCAGTTATTGATTAATTAAATAAAACACCATCGCAGATCTATATTCTAGCTCTACTACAGAGCTCCGAGACACACAAGAACGCCCTGATGAAGATACTGTGTGAGGCATACCTACCCAGCAATATAACTGGAGGAGAGATGGAGAACATGGTCGGGCAGATATTGGAGAGTCATAAAATCACTTTCAACGAAGATGAGTTGCCCCTTGAAAGTTTAGGCCACAACAAAGCGTTGCACATCATTGTAGAATACGAAGACTATTTCATCGCCATGACATTGATTGACAAAGGGTCTAGCCTCAACATTTGTCCATTGGTGACCTACAGAACATTGGGGAAGAGTCTGCATGAAATCAAGGATGGGGCTACTAACATCAAAGCTTTTGATGGTTCCCAAAGGTCCACTATTGGGGAGATCAGTTTATGTCTGCAAATGGGACCAACTTGGTTCGATATTGATTTTCAAGTAATCGACATCCCAGCATCCTACAACCTACTACTAGGATGACTTTGGATCCATACCGCTGGAGCTGTAACATCAATCCTGCACCAGGCAATGAAGTTCGAGTGGAATCACCAAGAGGTGATTATTCATGGTGACGGGAGTAACCCCATATACAGTCGCCAAACCATCCCGACAATTGAAGGAAGAAGGAAACTAGGAGGAGAAACCTATCACCAAATTGAGCGAGTCAATGCCGTGGACAAAGACAAGTGGTGGGATAACAAGATAGAAAGTATCCTGAATTGGAGCGGGTATGAACCTGGCAAAGGGCTCGGCAAGAATCTCCAAGGAATCACCAAGCCTATCAAACTGAAGAAGCATGGCACCACTTTCGGTTTAGGGTATGGATATACTTGGGAAGAATTCCAGAGCTGGTCGCCACTATGGCGCGGCCCTATTATCCACTGGAGCACCTGATACCTCGCCTGGAACAGACTTTCCAGTCGGCAAACATCTTATATGGGTCAGAGGAAGATGAAACATTGGCCGCAATGAAGAACCTGTTCTTGGAAGATGAGAATATGGACTTTCATGTCATTTTTTAGGAGGAAAGGGAGGAAGGCCCTTCCATACAGGCGGTGAGCCGAGGAGAGCGCCTCAACAATTAGTCCATCAGAACCACCAAGGCCCGGGGAGCTTCGGGGTAGCAAGGCTGAACAAAGCACTATGCATTATTTTTACTTTTTCATCTGTTTATTTCCATTCAGTATTATCTCTAAGTTTTGAAAAGAGCTCCAATGTTCAAAACAATTTTGGAATTTATCAAATTATTTCAGTTTTTTATTATTTTTCTCTGCCATTTACTTTACTTTACACAGCATTACTATTACTTATCTTGATGAACCAATGAATGTGACATGCGACGAGGTAACGCAACAAACGGATATAGACTTAGAAGAGGATGAAATAGCATAAGAGGTCGTAAAAGAGGTCGAAGACTTTGAGAATAGGACTAAGTCTAGCCTGGACGAAACCGAGGTTGTCAACCTGGGGGATACAGAGAATGTCAAGGAAACGCACATCAGTGTTCACCTGTCACCGTTAGAAAAGGAAGAGTACACAAAATTCTTAAAAGAATATGAGGACATATTTGCATGGTCATATGATGATATGACCGGTCTCAGTATATCTATTATAGCTCACAAACTGCTAACAGATCCGACATGTCCGCCGGTAAAGCATAAGCTCGGGAAGTTCAAGCCAGAAATGAGTTTGAAAATCAAGGAAGAAGTTACCAAACAAGTCAAAGCCAAGGTCCTCAGGGTAGTGGAGTACCTGACATGGT
Organism: Nicotiana glauca; assembly: GCA_026770625.1. NCBI lineage: Eukaryota > Viridiplantae > Streptophyta > Magnoliopsida > Solanales > Solanaceae > Nicotiana > Nicotiana glauca. The sequence goes on from MU713356.1 coordinate 36,991, forward strand.
TAGCCAACATTGTGCCAGTGCCAAAGAAGGACGGGAAGGTCAGAGTCTGTGTCGACTACCGGGACCTCAACCGGGCCAGTTCGAAAGACAACTTCCCATTGCCGAACATACACATCCTGATCGACAACTGCGCTAAGCGCGAGCTGCAGTCATTCGTCAATTGTTTTGCTGGGTACCATCAGATATGGATGGACGGAGAAGTCTGGCCAAAAGCAATCAATTTAGATGTAGTCAAGCATTATTATGTGTAATCCTTTATGATTTCTTTATAATGTAATTTGAACTACGTATGACCTGATTCCTGAGGGGATACGTAGGTAGCCTTATGGGCTCGGTCACAATTCAATAAAATCTTCATTTCCCCCACAATTGGAAACTGGGGCAGAATTTTGAGGAGGACCCTCAAAATTCCGAAGAGAAAGGTTGCAATATCTTGAATCGCATCGCAGTCGTCGGTCCATCTAAAAGAAAATTATTTTTTTATTTATTATATAGTTTACTAAATCATGCATGGATACTCTCAAAATTTCTTTGTTAGCAACGGTACCCCAAATGAAAGCAAGAGTCGAGTAGGACAAGTGAAGTCCACAGGAAGACGGACTAACCTTCCCCCTTTTACAAAACTCACGATTTTTCTTTGAATGCAGGCACCCCAAGACATAAAATCATCAGCATATGATTTCATACTCATACTTTTTTCAAGAATACAACTTTCAGAATCATCACTCACTTACAAGTGTTATCCGCACACGACATCCCCAGCAGCCACAATGATGCAATCAACTATCATCTACCAGCTAAGAGATTTCATTACCATTCGCCCTTTTAATTCCTGCATTTTGCATAAGGCTACTTTTCTACCTTTTGAGACTAAACATTGTCTCCATCTACATTTTTCATTGCATAAGGGCTACTCTTCTGCCTTCCGAGGCTAAGCATTGTCTCTATCTGCACTTTTTGCATTGCATAAGGCTACTCTTCTTCCTTCCGAGACTAAGCACTGTCTCCATCTGCATTTCTTGCATAAGGCTACTATTCTGCCTTCTGAGGTTAAGCTCTACCTCCGTCTGCATTATCTGCATTTTGCATAAGGCTACTATTCTGCCTTCCGAGGTTAAGCACTACCTCCATCTGCATTATCTGCATTTTGCATAAGGCTACTATTCTACCTTTTGAGACTGAGCACTGTCTCCATCTGCATTATCTTAATTTTGCATAAGGCTACCTTCCAGCCTTCCGAGACTAAGCTATGTCTCCATATCTCTGCATTACATAAGACTGCCTTTCTGCTGTTCGAGACTAAGCTCTATCTCCATCTTGCATCGGCTGAAATATCGCCACCTTTATTTAAATCTTGCATCGGCTGAAATATCGCCACCTTTATTTAAATCTTGTATCAGTTGAAATATCGCCATCTTTATTTAAATCTAGCATCGGTTGAAATATCGTCACCTTTTATTTTACGCCTTGCTTTGGTTGAAAGATCGCCACCTTCTGCATTTTATTGGCTAAAAGATTGACACCTCCTACATTTCATGGGCTGAAAGATCGCCAAATCGTCCAAAGGCGTCATTGTTCGGAGGCACCATTTTCATAGACCGAGAACGCCATGCCATGTCCTGAGGACCCCGTTTTATCTTTTGCATATCATCATTCAAAGGCATCATGGTTCGAAGGCATCATCCTCATAGCCTGAGAACATCATTTCATAGCCTGTGAATACTTTATTATGTGCTTCATGGCCCAGGACGTCATGGTCTGAGGAAGTCATCCTAACCTTCCAAAGACAGCATTCATGGGCCAATGGGAACTTGCATGACGTTTAAATTCTGCATGATATACTCGTATTACTCAATTACAGGTACGTCAGCTGGTAATTTATTCGTTGACTCCGCCTGACCATTTGTGCTCGGATGATATGGTGAAGATGTGATCCTCTTTATTTTCAAATCTTCAAGGAACTTTGCAACGATAAATTGTAGCCCATTGTCGCATCTATTTCTTTAGGTACTTCGAACCTGCTGTCACACCTCTTTTTTACGGCTTACACCCCGCGAAGGGTATAATAAAAAGAGTTTTTCCAATTAAAGGACGGTCGGAACGGGATTAGTTATTTAAAAATTTCAGAGTCGCCACTTGAGAATATAATGGTGTCTCAAGTCACCGAATTAATCCCGAACCGAGGAAAGTTTGACTCTGGTACAGTCTGCGAACTAGAAATCCAGGTAAGGAATTCTGTTAATCCGGGAGAAGGTGTTAGGCAATCCCGAATTCCGTGGTTCCAGCACGGTCGCTCAACTGTTGTATTTTTATTTGATTTTATTACGTGCTAACTTATG
>MU713357.1:15215-25427 GCA_026770625.1 Nicotiana glauca
ATCCGATGCCGAAACACGTCAAAACTAGTCCGACTGACCTCAAATTTTACAAACAAGTCCAAAATGGCATAACAAAGCTTCAAAAACTCTCAAAATTCCATTCCGACCCTCGAATCGAAATCTCACCTATCAACCGGAATTCGCCAAAATACTAACTTTGCCAATTCAAGCTTAATTCTACACCGGTCATCACAAAAATATTCCGGACACACTCCTAAGTACCAAATCACCTAAAGAAGCTATCTGAACCATAAAATTCACATTTCAAGCTCTCTTACACATAAGTCCATATCTGGTTGACTTTTCCATTTTAAGCTTCCTTAAAAGTGATTAAGTGTCTCAAACCTTACCAAAACTAGTCCGAATGACTTCAAATTTTGCAAACAGGTCACATTCGACATTAAGGACTTGCCCCAACTTTCGGAATCGCATTCCCACCCCGATATCAAAATTTCCACTTTCGGTCGAATTTTCTCAAAAACCTCCAAATTTTTATATTTAGCCAAATGACTTCAAAATGACCTCCGGACATCCAAATTCACTTCCGATCGCGCTCCCAACTCCATAATCACCATACGGAGCTATTCCCAGACTCAGAATCCCAAACGGACATCTATAACACTGAAATGCCTTCCAACCCAAATTTATAAAATTCTTCTAAAATACTAACTTCCACAATATACGCCGAAATGCTCACGGGTTATGCAAAACCAAATCCGAACATACGCCTAAGTCTGAAATCATCATACGAACCTGCTGCAACTTTCAGCTCCCGATTCCGAGGTTGTTTACTCAAAATTCCAATCTTAGCCATTTTCTTCAACTTAAGACTGCCGCAATGAAAATTTTCTTTCCAATTTGACTCCGAATTTCCCGAAATTCAACTCTAACCATACACACAAGTCAATATACCTGAAATGAAGTTNTGAACCTACTGGAACTTTCAGATCCAGATTCCGAGGTCGTTTACTCAAAATTCCAATCTTAGCCATTTTCTTCAACTTAAGGTTGCCGCAATGAAAATTTTCTTTCCAATTTGACTCCGAATTTCCCGAAATTCAACTCTGACCATACGCACAAGTCAATATACCTGAAATGAAGTTGTTCATGACTTCCCTTTACTGAACGGCGGTAGAGCTCAAAACGATCGGTCGGGTCATTACAGCTGGACAGCAGTAGCAGATTGCAAGCACTTCAGGTGCTACAGTAACCTTTCAAATACTGGACAGCAATAGCAGGATATAATTACACCAGTTATCTCGTTGGAGGACAGAAAGTTACTGGACTCTTTGATAAGCTCTAAGCCTCTAAACTCGTTAACTTCAACTCAAGTTGTTAGTACTGGACATGTGGTTAAGAATAGTAGCAAGATGCAAGGCATAGAACAACATCAAAACACGACAACTTTGGCAAATACACAAGATAGAAATGCCTTGATGACACAAGATCTCGTCCAAAATGTTTCCTATCCAGTGAATGTGGGAAGAGAACTATGTGAGGAAGGAGAGGAAGATGAAATGTTGCAACAATGCTAGGCAGATGCAACAAAAAGGTGATTTATCACCTATGCGCAGTAGAAAAAGTAAGAAGCCACATATAAAGAAGAAGAGATGGGACGGCAAGGTGAATGAGGATGTAAACATTAGGAGACCCTGAATGAAAGTTGCCAAACAATAACAAGCTGCTCCAACCACCTCTATGAGGTCCAAACGTTCCAAAAAGAAAGCATGAATTTTAAAGACATATTGAAGAGGTGTGATGAAGATGACAAAGAACTACAACTTGAAGAAGATACAAGTTTTGGCAAGAAGGAACAAGACTCTAATTCCAACTACTACATCATATTTTATCATTTTATTAGTATAGTTTTTTGTAATATTGTCAAAGAGTATGTTATGAACTCTGTGATGATCATAGAATATTTAGTTCTTTCTAGTTCATACTTTTTACATGCTTACTAGTAGGTGAAGATAAAGGTAAGGTTTAGCCCAATACGTGATTGCTCATGTCCTGCCATGGGGAAGATATCCAAACGGCTATGAGATTATATGCCTACGTGAGACTTTTCCGGCAGCTACACCATGATCCTCAGTGTGAGGCACAGAGGAGTGATTATATAGCCAAGTCATAGAGGCAACAATATTGGTGCTTTTGTCCCCCTTACGTGTACTCTTTATATGTGGTTCTTTTCTAGCCCTAGGTACCTCGCCTAATAGATTTTCTTTAAAAAATATTTCTTATTTATATATTATTTCAGTTACTTTGCCTTAATTTATAAGTATTTTTATGAATCTAATTCTTTTAAATTACCTAACAATAAGTTCATGTTTTCATAAAATGGGAGAAAGAAAGAATAAATCTAGGAGGAAAATAAAGAGACACCAATATGCATAATATTTATTAGTAAAAAATAAAAAGCTATATAATGATTTTAAAAGTTAATAAAAAAGGTGTTTCTACCGGAATTAAGAGGTATTAATATGCAATTTAGAATTCAATGAGATTTATAGTTTGGTATGATTTCAAAATTGTAGTATTTTTGGATTAATTTTATCAAATGTTTATAAGTTCGAAATTATAACGACCCGATCGGTCGTTTTGAGCTCTAGCATGTCGTTCGGAAATTTAAGGCCATGAGCAGCTTCACTTCAAGTATTATGACTTGTAAGCATAGTCGAAATTAGAATTTCGGAAGTTTCGAGTTAGTTTGGAAAGAAAATTCTCGTTTTACAAGCCTTAAGTTGGAAGAATTGACTAAGGTTGGAGTTTTGACTAAACAACCTTGAAATTGGTATTTAAAGGTTTCAACTGGTTCGTATGATGATTTTGGACTTGGGCGTATGTTCTGATCAGATTTTGGAAGACTCTAGAGTGTTTGAACGCCTATTGTGGATGTTGGCATTTTGGAAAAATTTCATAAATTTGGGTTGAAGTGCATTTCAATGTAATTGATGCCCGTTTGGGATTCTTAGTCAAGAATAGCTCCGTATGGTAATTCTGGTATTAGGAGCCCGTCCGAAAGTGGATTCAGAAGTCCGTAGGTCGTTTTGGGTCATTTGGCGTAAGCTAGAAATTCGAAGGTTTTTTAGAAGTTTGATCGAAAGTGGACTTTTTGATATCGGGGTCGGATACCGATTCCGAAAGTTGGAGTAAGTCTGTAATGTTGATTATGACTTGTGTGCAAAATTTGAGGTCAATCGGACGTGAGTTGATAGATTTCGGCATCGAATGTAGAAATTTGAAGTTCTACACTTCATTAAGCTTGAATTGGAGTGTGATTCGTGGTTTTAACATTGTTTGATATGATTTGAAGGCTACACTAAGTTCGTAATGTGTTTTGGAACCGATTAGTGTGATTCGATGGGGTACCGGGGCCTCGGGTGGATTCCGAATGGTTAACGAATTTAAATTTGAATTTGAGGAAGAGCTGGAGCAGCTAGGCATCAGGTGTAACCGCACCTGCGTGAAGAGGGCCACAGGTGCAAGCCCGCAGGTGTGGGAGATGGCTAGCAGATGCGGAAGGAGCCAAGGCTGCTAAGAACCACAGAAGAAGAAAAGTTTGCGCACCTGTGCCATCAGTAGCCGCATAAGCGGCGCTGCTGGTACGGAAGGAGTGCCGCAAAAGTGGAAGCGTAGGAGCGACCTAAGAGCCGCAAGTGCAAAAATGACGTTGGGTAGTGACATTTCATTAAAAATGGGGATTTCGCCCATTTTCTTCCATTCTCTCTTGGTTGGACGGTTTTTGGAGAGCTTCAAGTGAGGGTTTTCATCATCTATGTCAAGGTAAGTGATTCTCACTTATTATAAGTTAAATACGTGGTTTTCTTATAGATTGAAGCATGAAAATTGATAGAAATTTGAGATTTTGAAGAAAAACCAAGAAATTGGTATTTTCGAATTTTGACCACGAATTTGAGCATGGGATTGAGAATAAATCATATATTTGAGTTCGTGGGGTTGTGGGTAAAGTTTATCTTCAAAAATTTTGGAATCCAGGCACGTGTGCCTGAGGATGATTTTATAGACTATTCAAGGTTCAGGCAGTGGCCGTTTAGTCCATGGTCCATTGGATGGTCGATGCAAGGCCAGAAATTGGAACACATTGATTCTGCTCATTCCTATCCTTCACTTCAGCGCATGTCCCTCGGTGTGGTCAGTACTCCATACTGTCGGGCAGCGAAGCATACACTTGTTCACTAATTATTATAGTTCACCATTATTATAAATAAGATTAAAATGAGTATATGAATATATATTGATAGGCTTGCACAATTATTTACTAGTTTTGTAGCGTTGGGCATTGGTTTGAGTCGTCAGAAGGGCTTGGGAGCTGAGGATGAAGCTTTGGAGCGAGGTAAGTCTCCTTTCTGACCTTGTAAGAGGGTATTAACCCCATAGTTGAAATAGTTCAATATTTTCTCCTATATATGGGGGCTAAATACGCACGAGGTGACGAGAATCCGTGCGTATCTACTAATATGCTTAAGTAAGGGTAGTCTAGGACCCAACAGTATGCTATACTTACAATATTTGTAACCTTATCGTCAATTTAATTTTCTTATACCGAACTTGGTAAATGAATTTCTAAAAGGTTAAACTTCGTTTTCTTGACCGGTAAAGGGGATTTATATTTCTTGGATAATTGCTCCTTGATGAATTATTGATTGACTGTTTGACTGTATTTTCCTTTGGTGGAACGGGTCGAACGCCTCGGCGGATTAAATAGATACATCTATGGTTCACGTTGTTCGACCCTCCGGTAGTGCATTTAAATATTATGTTAGATCGGATCGTACGACCTCGACATGATTTGCGCATGACTTAATTGATTGTTTTGGAATTATTGATAATTGATGTGGCCTACTTGAACGGAAATATAAATTGTTAAAAGATGAAAATAAATTTGAAAATCTCCTACTAACAAAAGAATTGTTTACCTGCTTCATATTATTGAATTTACAGTCGTCTTATGAAATTCATGATTAAACATATTATCGGTATATTAATATTGGCCATAGTAAGTTTCAGAGTCGACCTCTCGTAACTATTTTTTTAAGATTAGACTAGATACTTACTGGGTATGCATTGTTTTCGTACTCATACTATACGTTTTGTACATTTTGTTGTACATGCACATGTATGGCTAGTGGCCTAGTGGGCGCAGCGGCATGGTTGACACGAGGACTTAGGTTTGATGCATTTCATATTACGACCCGCAGCTAGCAGAGTCTCCTTCAGAGTATTTACATTTTCATTTCTGTCCAAATTTATATTCCGAACAATTGCTGTATTTTATTTTATTTCGTAGTAAATGCTCGTGCACTTGTGACACCGGGTTCTGGGATGATTATGGGATATTCAGTATTAAAATTGGAAAATATTATTATTTATTTACTAGTTAAATTGAAAAAAATTTATGATTTTTAAAATATTAAAATGAGAATTTAGTTAACTGTATAGTGTTGGCTTACTTGACAATAGTGTCCGGCGCCATCACGAGATTTAATGAACTTTGGATCGTGACAGAAATCAACTTCTTTTTAAATTAATATTTGTACATAATTAGTATATATTAAAAGATAAATACAGGTTTCAAGCAAAACTATTGGGTTTGGCCGAACTAGTAGCCGGCTCCATGGCTTCGCCCCTGATTTAAAATACCCACTTATCCATAGTTCGATTAGTCTGGAATGATGTATCTCGGATGTGCTAAGACAGTGATATTCGGCCAAAATGCTATACTTTTAGTAAATTACTCGCCCTGTATATTGTTAGTTTAATAGTTAATTGTGAGATGTTTGAGCTATATTATGTTGTTTTTATCTGTAGGAGTTTCGGAAGACAAATACGAATGAAAGTAGCGGAAAAAGAGAACAAAAATACAAAAAAAGAGCACAAAAGCATCAAGTACCCAAACTGTGCTACAGACCAAGTAACACCAGCTCTATAGCCTGCTTTACCGTACTATAGACCAAATAAAGCCATCTCTATAGCCAGCTTGACTGCGCTACCGGCCAGGCATAGCCAGCTCTGTAGCCAGGCTGACCGCGCTAAGCCTGGCCTCCCAAGGTCTATAGCCCTGTAATCAAAGGTGCGTGAGTTAAAAGACTCCGACCTGAATTTGGACTCAAGGACTTCAACCCAAGTGTGACGACCCGACCCGTCGTTTCATGTAATTCCATCCCGTTTTTCCCATTATATGCTTATTCATGTTTCAATATGTGTACTTGGTGAATTTGGGTCATTTCGAATTGAGTTTGGTAGGAAATGGGACAACTAGTCTCTTTAATAAAGGATTAGTTTGAAAAAGTCAACCGGATGTTGACTTGTGAGTTAGAGGGCTCGGAATTGATTTTCGGTTATTCGTTTAGCTTCGGGGGATGATTTGTGACCTAGGAGTGTGAGCGGAATTGAATTTGGAGGTCCGGTGTAGAAATAGGCTTGAATTGGCAAAGTTTGAATTTTGGCAAATTCCGGTTGATAGGTGAGATTTTGATCCGAACGTCGGAATGGAATTCTGAGAGTTTCAGAAGCTTCGTTAGGTGATTTTGGATGTGTCTGCAAATATTCAGGTCATTCGGACATTGTTTGGTCGGGTTTTTGATTGAATGTGCAATTCGGAAGTTTTTAAGAAACTTGGGCTTTGATTTGATGAAAATTGAGGATTTTGAGGTTAACGATAGTGTTTTGATGATTCGAACAAGTTTGAATAGCGTTATAGGATGTATTGGTCCTTTTTGTTGAGGTCCCGAGGGCCTCGGGGTGATTTTGGGTGGTTAAACGACGAATTTGGATGTTTGTTGCAGGTCTCGTGTATATGGCTTCTGGTATTTCTGCATCTGCGAAAAAGGAGCCGCATAAGCGGTTCCGCACATGCGGCTGTTGTGTCGTAGAAGTGGTCCTCTATGGACCTGGTCAATTCCGCAAAAGTGGAAGTTTGGACGCGTAAGCGGTTCCGCAAAAGCGGAAAAAGCACCACAGAAGCGGTAGCAGGGAAACCGCAGAAGCGGATGTCTGATCGCATAAGCGATGCCTGGGGAATTTAATGAGAACCGCATAAGCGGTCAATCGGCTGCAGAAGCGGTCCCGCATAAGTGGTAGTGGACCGCCTAAGCGAAAATCGCTGAAGGATTTTAATGAATCAGTGTTCGCGAATTTCATAAATAAGAAAACATTTTAGGCTTCGGGAAGAGGCGAATTTGGGCGATTTGGAGATGATTCGAAGGGGATTCCATCAGGTATGAATTTATAGCCTTGAATTATGTTGTTATGGTGTAAAAACAAGGATTAAACACTGAAAATCCAAGGATTTAAGGGATAAAAAAAATGGAAGTTAGGGCTTGAACCTAAGAGAGTTTAAATTGACGATTTGAGGGGTCAAATGGACTCCGATTCTTGTGTATTTGGTATGTACAGACTCGTGGTGAGACGAGGATTCCGGGAATGTGAATTTTGTAATTTTTTGAGATGTGGGCCCGGGGCTCAGGTTTTGCCAACTTCGTGTTTTTGAGTATTTTTCGAGTTCTTTCGATTGGGTTATGTCCCATTAGCATATTATAATGTATTCCTTATGGTTTTGATCAGATTCTGCACGTGAGGAGGTTAATTCAAGAGGAAAAGGCTTAGCGGACTAGTCTCGTGACCTGTTGAGGTGAGTAATAGATGTAGATGATGACCTGAGGGTTTAAAACCCCGGTATATCACACCGTGACGCTATATTGAGGCGAGACACGTACTCTACGGTGAGTGCGGGGTCGATTGTGATTGAGGACTGTGGCCTAGTCCGACCGAGTGATGTTGTACTATATCTTTGGCTAGAAATTAGCTGGTAAACCTCCCACTTGGATGGTTATGGATATATAATTGGGCTGCATGCCGGTTATTTGGATCGCGGAGGGATTATTATCACTGTTTCCATGATGTATAATATGTTTTCATGATATCAGTCCTGAGTTAAATATCGTCTCAAAATGGCTAGTAAAATTCTAAGGTTTTAAACACATAAGTATAATTTCTGTTAATTGGAACTAAAAATGGTAAGTTTGACTGTGCCCGTATGGCTTGCATGCATATAGCTGGACTGATAGTGGATCGGGCTATATGCCGCAGCGGTGTGACATTGATATTGCGCTTGAGCTGTAGGAGCCCCTGCGGAGTCTGAACCTACCACAGTGAGCGCTGGGTACCCAATGGATCGGGCTGCGCGCCGTAGCGGTCATGTGCATTTGCATTGCATCCATACATTGATATCTATCTGCTTTATCTGTCTCTACTTGTTGATATTGCACTGTTAAATGTGTAGGAGTAGTAGTCTTAGCTTCACATTGTTGTATGTTCGGGATTTCTTGCTATCAGTCATTATAAATATCTATTACCACTGAGTTGGAAATACTCACTTTACTCCATGAACCATGTGTGCAGATTCAGGTACCCCGGGAGTTTAGCTGAGCTTTTGCTGATTTCAATGTTTATTCGGAGTTGTCAAGGTAGCTGCTTGACGTTCGCAGGACCCGACTCCTCCCCTATCCCTTTTTATTATTTTTTCGCAGCTTTCGAAACTATGTATTATTGGAGTCTTATTACACTGTATTGTTAGAGGCTCTAGACTCATGACCCACAGGTCTTTGGGAGTGTATTCGGTGTTATCTTGATATTCAGTTTGGTTTCTATCTATCAATTAAAACTTTTAGCGTTATTTTTGATTAATGATATTCAAATGACTGGTTTTGAGCTTTATGCTCGGGTTGAGAGTGTAAATGGTCGGGCTTGCCTAACAGTTGTGTTGGGCGCCATCACGACCGGGATTGGGATTGTGACACCAAGCCTATAAATACTCCCTAAATATGACTCAGAAGGAGGGGACATTTTTTACCTTTAAGGGGACGGTTTTTAGACGGTATATGACCTACGGAGGCGAACACTCTAGGAGTAGGGCGGAGAATTCTTCTACGAGTTTTTCACTTTCTTCTTCCTATTTTCACTACTGGCTATGAATTCTAGTTTTGTAGTATTGCATACTATTATGAATAGTAAATTTGTTATCTAGGCTTTTGATTGTACCTTTTGTAGGATAAATTCTTGTTATGTTTTTATATAGTTGAGCCATTAGATTTCTTTACTTGTTCAACTATGTGTTTATTGTTATTGACTGAATGGCCACCAATTGATTGTGCCTATTTAGTATGTATTGTTTGAAAGATGGTACATATTTAGGTAGTTGTTGAACAACATCACTCCTAACATATGTGAGGAATCAATACGACATGTTTAAAGGTGGGATTAGCAATAACGAAACCTTGGTGCAATCTTAGTGAGCAGTGAATTAATGACAACTAGCGTAGCTCGGATGAATATGTTTAGTAAATTGTGAAAGTTGCTCGAAAGTGAATTACGACACTCTAAGTACTCACGATGGTAGGGAATACTTAGGCGTAATTGTAGAAGGTGCAACAGGAAGGATTCTGACAATTGGAGAAATCATAACTCTAGAACTCCTTAATTTTGTCTCCAACACTTTGTATTGTTATGTGATAAATTTACTGCTTTATAATATTTGTTAGTTAATTAGTAGAAATAAAAAATTTAATCTTTATAACTAGGAAATTATTTGAACTTGTATTTCTTTGTGATATTGAACAACGGTAGCTAAGTCTTAGTTTTCTATGAGATTTGACTCCAGACTTGTAAACCGGATTATAGCTAGTCCTTTAAGGAGGCATAGTTGGGCATGATCAGAATTTAGCGCCGTTACCGAAGAACTAACGGTGTAGCTGTTGGCGTACATATTGCTAGATTTCAATTTTGAATTTATCTTACTCAACGTTGGTTAGTTTATTTCGTCTAACGGGAAGAATTATTTTTGCATTAATTGTTGCTTCATTAATCTTATTTGTAAACTTAATTATTACTACTATAGTATACTAATGTCCTCGTAGAAACACTTAAATTTTAGATTCTGAATCAATGCTCTCCTCGGCCTGTTAAGTATCAATTATCTTTCATTGAACTTCCAAAATATTGAATGAATACAATATTTGACAATATTCTCTCTCGTACACTGCGAAATTTTTATATATACTTGCACTTCTAGTGATAAAAAAAATTCCTATCTGAATTCGATTCAGCTTATGGTAAATTCATATTACTTGGCATTTAGAAATATAACTACATGAATTTTATACCTATGTTAATAACTCTCTTGTTCTGGCATTG
>MU713359.1:0-34066 GCA_026770625.1 Nicotiana glauca
TTCTCAAGTGGCGACTCTAAAAATTTAAATAACTAATCCCGTTCCGACCGTCCTTTAATTGAAAAAACTCTTTTTTATTTATACCCTTCGCGGGGTGTAAGCGCCGTAAAAAAGAGGTGTGACACATACTCGTCACCCCACGTACAAGGCATTTCAAATAACAACAATAACAAATCCTAAGAGGAGTTTCCCTACATAAGGTTAGGCAAGCCACTCACCTCGAACCGGCTCAAAATCAATCCGAAACCACATTCTTGCCACGAGTACTCGACATCAAATAGACCAAATCTATTCAATTCAATTACATAATATAAATAACACTTCAAGTAACTTATTCTACAAATAAATTCTAAGCTAATACGCAAAATTAGGTAAAATGATCAAAATGCCCTTCGGACCCACGTCTCGGAATCGGGTAAAATTTATATTCTTTGAATCCTCATACTCTCACGAGATTAGTCATACCAAAAGTACCAAAATCGGACCTCAAATGGTCCCTCAAATCACCACTCAAAGCTCTCCAAGTAACCAATCCCTAACCCCCAATTTACCACTGAGTTTTCTTCAGATTTTATGCTTAAATGATAAAAATCACCATAATAACAATTTTAGGTTCCAAAAAATCTTACCTCCTTGAAGCTCCCTTGAATCCTCTCTCAACAACCTCCCAAAAGCTCAAAAAATGGATGAAAATGGTGAAAGAATGGGCAAAAATTGCGACCGAACCTTTATATATGTTCTGGCCCAGGACTTTCGCACCTGCGGACACTTCCCCACACCTGCGGTCCCTTCCCCGCACCTGCGGTCCCAAGTGCATATCTGCGAGATTTCATTAAATTTCCTTGGGCCGCACCTGCATTTCTTCTACCGCATCTGCGGTCTCTCAACTGCTTCTGCAGCGCCGCACCTGCGGAAACTGGCCTTCCCTCACATGGTCGCATCTGCGGTCTCTCAACTGCTTCTGCGGCGCCGCACCTGCGGCCCCCAAGCCTGAATATTTTATTTTATCTCACCTTATCTCATCAAACATGAGATTATTTTAGGGTCAAATGGTTTATTGGATCATTATAAACTTATTTTTAGTTTTATGACCCCATCTCTTTTTTTTTACACATGAATATTTTATCCATCTTTCATATGGGATAAATTAGTCCAAATATTATAATTCTTGAATAATTTAATCCGCACATCAAACGATTATGTATTTCTACACTTCTTTTTACATACATAATTTGTAAAGAGTTTAAGTGAGATATATGAACAAATCTTAGTTGAGGTGTCTAGGTGAAATTTAATGTTAAGTAGTTGCTTCTTGAAAGATTTTGCTTTTCTGCCGAATTTATTTTCATATTAGTTTTGTGGTTTTCTTGCAATATACCTCTTTGGAGTTGAACACCAAAACAATGATAGTTAATTTTATTGGTGGCTTTAATATTGTCACTATTTTTTCAAGATTTTCTTGATGCACTGTATATTCTAAGTGTAATAAAAGTTCCTTTAGAATATTTTTACAAAACCAATTGAATTTTAAGACAAAACTTTGAATTTGTTTTTAGGAGAATTACACTCATTGTCACTTGGTCCGACAGCCCATCAGAAAATGGTCCATGTTTGGAGCGCTTACCTAATGTAGCCTAGGTTGTACATAACCTGAAAATTACTTTTCATCAGTTAGACCACCTTTTTTTTCTTCGTTCTTCTTCTTCTTCTTCCCATGTTACGGCTTTGCACAGTGCACCCAAAATTTTTCTACCATTGTTATTTTCCTTCAATTCTTCTCCTAGATTCAAAGATGGTAATCTCTTATGAAGTGCATTATTCTGTAATTTTGTCACTTATGATTCAAAGATTTAATTTCAGAAAATTGGGTTTTCCAATTTGTTAGTTGTTTGGAATGGATGTTGTCCCAGATGATTGGAACTATCAACAGAAGTTCAAAACTTAAATTTCAAGTGATTTGGAGTAAATTATGCTGGATTTGAGTTAAATTTCAGAAGATGTTCAAGGAAGAAGAAGAACCTGTGAAGCTCCATTGATATGATTCATTTGTATAATAATGTATAATATTGTATAAATAGTATATAAAGTGTATAAACACCTATTATACACTATTTTATACAAGGTTGATACATTATTTACAGGTATTTGGTGAATTTCTCACATTTTATACCTCTTTGTATAAAAGTGTATAAGCTTCTATGATGAAATTTTTGTACGATTTTTACTTGCAATTCTTGTATAAAACTAGTCCAAATCTCCAGCAAATAACTTCAAACTTTGTATACAACCTACTTAGACTATTTCTAATAAATTCAAACAATACCCACTCCAAATTTCGCACAAAATCATAATTGAAATTTAAGAAGATTAGCATTAAACGAGATGAGATTTTAGGATTCTCGCGCCTGATTTTGCGTTTGGTAATAGGTATGTATAAACTTGAGGAAAAAAGAGAATAAAAACTCAATAATATTTCATGCCTAAAGATACACAAAATAAGAAAACGAAAAAAAACAATTCGAAAAAATATTGATTATGGGAGAAGGCATGAATGAGTGTTGACTGAGTGTCTCGATCAATGGTTACACTAACAATAGGGAACTAATTTTCATTTTTTGTTTGCATATGATACTTCTTTATTATATAAATTAAATATTTATGAGTGAAAAATGATGAGAGAGCTACAATATGTTATGTAGGTGACGAAAAAAAAGTTGAGGTTGTTATAGTTAGAGGCAATGGTAAAAGAAAATGTCTTATTGATATTTGGCTACATATTTCCAAACTTGAAACTGGGCTAAAATAGTGCAAAGTTTACTTATGAAGTGCATTATTATATAATTTAGACATTACAGAGTTTGTGACGAAAAGAAGCATTCACTTTTGGTATGTATTGGGTACTGGATAAGCAAAAATTAATCATGTTATAAGTTATTTTAGGATTAAAAATGTTACAGGGATAATTTATATCTGTCAGAGAATGTAATTGTCACGCCCCGAACTATGGCCTGGGCATAACACGGCACTCGGTGCCTGACGGCATGTGACCCAGCGAACCAACTATATGGATGGATCAACATGTGGTATAACTATGAGCTAGAGGTAAATGTAAATCATGATAATCTGCTAAAAAGTTTGGCTGAAATATCATAGATGCGGAAAAATACTGAAAGGTCTACAAGTATAAACAAGTAGACGATGAGGCTAACACATGAAAGCCTGCTAATATCTGACTGACTGGGTTATAGTCTACGAAGCCTCTAAAGAATAATGAAAACGCCAACTGTTTACCGAGACAAGGTCCCCGGTATACCTTATTAACTGAAATACTATAATGACTAAAACAAAAGAGAGATAAGGCCCCAAAAGACTGGGGCTCACCAATAGCTGGTACGAGATATTCTAGCAAGCTGAATCGTCAACCTGTAAATCGTTACCTGCATCGCGAGATACAGGCCCCAGGCAAAAGGGGCGTCAGTATATTTGAATTGTACTGGTATATAAAATAGATGAACAAAATAACTGTAAATAGTGAAATTGAAACTGAACTGCTAGATGATAAAATGATAACTGAACAAGGATGTAACGATGTGAATACTCCCTCTTTTGAATGCTGAAAAACCTGTTTAACTGAATATTAAACTGCGGCCTCAGGCCATATATATATATATATATGTGCACAACTGCGGCCTCGGGCCCAAGTATACGTATACATAACTGCGGCCTCAGGCCCAAATACAGGTGTTCAACATTCAAGAATATAAAATCAGGAACTGAGAATCATATTACAATACATGATACTGAAATAATGAGCCATACTGGGTTACATGATACTGGAATAGTGAATAGGATTAGACTGAGATGAGTATTCATAATAAGTTGATTTGTCATAACTGAAACCCATAGAATATCGAATGATTATGAGACTATGCCACGTAGAGAACAGAAGTCCTACTACTGTTCAGGGAACTAAGGCATAGTTCCTTTCTGAGGAAACTGGTAATGATCACAATGAATGGGATGTAGGGAGAATCATAGACATTCCCAATCGTAAAGAGTTAGCCTTACATGCCTTAACTTCCTGATCTTGAGCGTAATACAACGTTTGTCAACCCTTTCAACTTTAATCTATAGCTATACAAGTCAGAGGGATTCCATATTAGCTATAATGCTCATGTTTTGGTCACTTAAGCATTTTATCAAACACCTGGTGAAAATAAAGCTTCATAGTCCTTATTAATGGTGTCTCTACACTCAACAACTCATTCTCTTGATCCTAGATAGATTCTTAAGTCTCAAATGGTTATAATCCATATTATTCTTTATCACCCATAAGGTAAATGACACCCTTAACAAATAATAAATACTCAACACCCCAAACTTATAATCGTTCATGCTTTTCTATCAAACCCATCAACTCATATCTCATGAACTAGGGTTTAAAATTATTAAACCAATGCTAGAATCAATTAGAGGGTGAAGACATTAAATTTTTGAAGTTCAAACCCTTGAATTTCGAGTTCTAGGCTTCCTTCTATCAACAATGATGTCCCAATCGAATATCTAATGATATGGAGGGTTTAACCATGTTAATAAGATGTTGGGAAATTGAAATTAACTTAGAATCACCATTAGAACTTACCGTGGTTGGTGGAAGGACCCTTAAGGAGTTAGGTTTTTGAGAGTTCCCCTTTTTAGAGCATGTTTTTATGTTTTGAGGCTGTGGGGGAAGAAATATAGCTTTAAAACGACCCCCCACTAGCGTGCTCGCGCGCCTGGAGGTTTGCTCGTGCTCCTGAGCACGCTAAATGGAAATAACACTGCCTCAAAATTTGCGGGGTCGCGCTTATGGCGCGCTACCGGGTACTGCTCCGTAAAACACATATAACGTTTTACACAGGGATCTGTTCGGGCTCCATAATATATCGTTGGAAAGATATTTCAAATCCCTACAAGTCCCATGCTTTAAGTTTTACTCCATGCATTACACATTTTCACTATAATTTGATGGAAAATAGACCTTCTGCAAACTTAGTCGATTTTGTCAAATCTTATGCACCTCTCCTTCCATTTTGATTTTGAAACAACTATTTTACCCATAATCATCCCGATGGGACTTCACATGTTCAAAATATAATCTTACCACTTATTCAACACATTCACTCTAAGCCGAATTTATGGGGTGTTACATTATCTCCCCCTTGGGATCATTCGTCCTCGAATGATGGTCCTGGTTGCAACTACGACTATCTATGGACATCAAACGGGTGTGATGGTGATATGAGAATATTGAGATATCATGTATACATGTGTATCTAACTGAATGAGTACGTAATAATTGAGTTCTAAGCTGAGTAAATACTGAAGGACATGGAGATTATAATATAAGTCCTGAATGGAAAGGTTAATTACCTTCCATATTTTCCGTTTGCTCTTCAAAAAAATGGGGATATCTAGACTTCATGTCCTCTTCGACTTCCCATGTAGCCTCTTCAACCCTTTGATTCCTCCAAAGCACTTTTACTGAAGCAATTTCCTTAGTTCTGAGCTTGCGAATTTGACGATGAAGAATAGCCACTGGAATTTCTTCATAAGATAGGCTGTCTTTAACCCCTATAACCTCCATAGGAACCACATGTGATGGGTCTCCCATGAATTTCTTCAACATGGACACATGGAACACTGGGTGTGCAACAACTAGTTCTTATGGCAATTTCAACTCATATGCCACCTGTCCGATCCTTCGCAGGATTCTATATGGACCAATATAGCAGGGACTATGTTTACCCTTCTTCCCAAAGTCTCATAACGCCTTTCATGGGCGATACTTTCAAAAACACCCAATCATCAACTTGGAACTCTAAGTTCCTACGCCGCACGTCCGAATAGGACTTTTGGTGACTTTGAGCCGTCTTCAAATGCCTTTGTATTAAGTTGACTTTCTCCATAGCCTGATAGACCAAATCGAGTCCTAACAACTCCACTTCTCCGACTTCGAACCAACCAATTGGTGATCTGCAGCTTTGCCCATACAAAACTTCGTACGGTGCCATCTTGATACTAGAGTGATAACTGTTATTGTAAGCAAACTAAATGAGAGGTAGATGATCATCCCAATTACCTTTAAAATCAATAACACACGCCATCAACATATCCTCAAGAGTCTGAATGGTGCGTTCTGCCTGGCCATCTGTCTGAGGATGAAAAGCGGTGCTGAGGTTCACCCTTGTGCCCAAACCCTTCTGGAAGGATTTCCAAAAGTTTGCTGCGAACTGAGCATCAGGATCTGAGATAATGGACAAGGGAGTCCCATGCAATCGGACAATTTCTTTGATATACAACTTGGCATAATCCTCGGCCGAATCTGTAGTCTTCACTGGCAAGAAGTGAGCTGACTTGGTAAGCCGGTCTACAATTACCCAAATCGAATCATGCTTCCGGAACGAGCGAGGTAGACCTGTTATGAAGTCCATGTTTATCATCTCCCATTTCCAAATGGGAATTTCTATATTCTGAGTTAAACTGCCAGGCCTCTGGTGTTCAACTTTCACCTGCTGGCAATTTGGACACCTAGCCACGAAATTTGCTACATTCTTTTTCATATCATTCCTCCAATAAACCTCCTTAAAATCGTGATACATCTTTGTGGAACCTGGGTGGATAGAATACCTGGAATTGTGGACTTCTGACATAATCCGCTCTCTGAGCCCATCTACGTCTGGAATACATAGTTTATCTCTTTATCTCAAAGTACCATCATCTCCCCCTTGTTCAAAATCCATAGTCTTGTGTTTGTTAATTCCCTCCTTCAGCTGCAATAAGTAGGGATCAATGAACTATTTTTCCTTCACTTCATCTATTAAGGAGCATTCAGACCTGTTCTGGAGAACAACGCCACCATCTTCGGAGTCCAAAAGTCGAACTCCTAGACTTGCTAAGCGGTGGACTTCCTTCATCATAGTTTGCTTGTCTGCCTCAACATAAGCTAAGCTTCCCATATAATGCTGACTGAGAGCATCAACTACAAATAGAGGATATCAACATCATAATCTTTAAGTAATTCGAGCCACCTTCTCTGACGTAGATTTAATTCTCTTTGCTTGAAAATGTACTGGAGGCTCTTGTGATCTGTAAAAATGTCAACATGTACCCCATACAAATAATGGTGCCAGATCTTAAGCGCAAACACCACAGCTGCTAATTCAAGATCATGAGTCAGATAATTCTTCTCATGAGCCTTGAGTTGTCTCGACGCATAGGCTATGAATTTTCCGTGCTGCATTAATACACACCCAAGACCAACCCCTGAAGCATCACAATAAACAACGAACCCCTCGGTTCCTTCCAGTACTGTCAGGACTGGAGCTGAAGTCAACCTTTTCTTTAACTCCTCAAAACTTTTCTCGCATGCGTCCGACCATTGAAACTTGACTTTCTTCTGAGTTAATCTAGTCATAGGGGACGAGATAGAAGAAAATCCATCTACGAAATGCCTGTAATAGCCTGCTAGACCCAAGAAACTTCTTATATCAGATACTGAGGTGGGTCTAGGCCAATTCTTCACTACCTCTATTTTGTGAGAGTCCACCTTCATGTCTTCCCCTGATATGACATGGCCCAAAAACACTACTGATTTCAACCAGAATTCACACTTAGAAAATTTTGCATATAGCCTGTGATCCTGCAGTGTCTGCAACACAATTCTGAGATGTTCGGCATGGTCAGTCTCACTACGGGAATAAATCAAAATGTCATCAATAAACACGATAACAAACAAATTAAGATAAGGCTTGAAGACCCTATTCATCAGGTCCATAAAAGCTGCTGTTGCATTCGTTAAACCAAATTACATTACCAAAAATTCGAAATGCCCATATCGAGTCCTAAAAACTATTTTTGGAATATCAACCTCTTTAACCTTCAAGTGATGGTATCCCGATCTTAGGTCAATCTTGGAATAACACTGGGCACCCTGAAGTTGATCAAACAAATCATCTATTCTGAGGAGAGGGTAATTGTTCTTGATGGTGACTTTATTCAACTGACGATAGTCAATGCACATATGCAAAGACCCATCCTTCTTTCGGATAAACAAGACCGGTGCGGCCCAAGGTGAGACACTTGGCCTTATAAATCCCTTATCTAGAAGATATTTCAACTGGACTTTTAGCTCTTTCAACTCTGCTGGAGCCATTATGTAAGGCAGAATAGATATTGGCTTAGTTCCTGGAAGTAGATCAATTCCAAAGTCAATCTCTCTATCGTGAGGGATTCCAGGGAGATCTTCGGGAAACACTTGTGGAAACTCATTCGCAATAGGTACCGACTGGAGAGTGGGGATCTGAGCATCTGTATCCTTAACTCGAACCAGGTGATAGATATATCCCTTGGAGATCATCTTTCTGGCTTTAAGGTAGGAAATAAACCTACCCCTAGGTGTTATTGCATCACCCTTCCATAAAAGACTGGTTCACCGGGATATTCAAAACTTACTATTTTGGTTATACAATCAACTTTGGCATAACATGACTCTAACCAATATAATCCCATGATCACATCGAAGTCTAACATCTCCAATTCTACTAAGTCTGCTACAATAAGACGATGATGCACTTCGACTGGACATCCCCTATAGATACACTTTGCTATAATTGATTCTCCAACTGGAGTGGACACTTCAAAGGGTTCACCCAACTTTTCTGGTTCTATCCCAAATTTCTTTGCAATATATGGGGTTACATAAGATAGGGTGGATCTCAGATCTATAAGAGCATAGACATCAAAAGTGAATATTGTTAGCATACATGTGACAACATCTCCACGAGCCTCTGTATCCTGACGGTCTGCCAGTGCATACAAGCGATTTCGTCCACCGCCTGCATTACTTGACTTTGCTGCGTCATGCCCTTGCTGAGCCTGAGAGTTATGATGGGCTGCTAAATTAGTGGAGTGAGCTACATTACCTCCATTGTTCTCCTTTGCTGATGGACAATCCCTCAAGAAGTGGCCCTGCTGACCGCACCCAAAGCAACCATATGTGCCCAAACGACACAACCCTGGGTGCCTCTTACCACATGTGTTGCAAATAGGGTGACCAGGGACTCTGTAGCCTACACTAGCCTGAGACTGTGAGTCTGCTGTTCTAAAATTCTGGTTTTTCTTGTTAAACTTTGACCTCTGAACCGGTGCACTAGTTGAAGATGGAGCGGGCCCTGATTTTGATTTCCTGAAGAACTGGTGATTGCCTCTTGCTTGAGATCCCCTATGGCTGAAATTTCCTGCAGACTTAGCTCTCTTGCTGAATTCCCTCTCCTTCTCTCTCCGTAACTACTCTTCTTCCTTCAACCTGTCTTCATTCCCTTGAACAAAGGCAACCATCTTGGTGATGGTCATGTCATTATTCTGAGCAGCTATATTGGCATCAGCAAATAAATCATCTGAAAGCCCCAACACAAACCGCCTAACTCTGGCCCTCATATCACGTACCATTTCCGGAGCATACTTGACCAGAGAGACGAACTTGAGGTAGTACTCATTCACACTCATATCATTCTATCTGAGTCTCTCAAACTGCAAAGCGTTAGCTTGCAAAACCTCAATGGGTAGAAAGTGCTCAAGGAACGCATCTACAAACTCCTTCCAAGTCGCAGGAACTACATCCTCCCCTCAGGACTCTTCCCATGTTTCATACAAAGTTTGGAAACATCCTTTAGCTGGTACCCAGCAAGCTCTGCTGCCTCAGTGTCTGCAGCATGCATCACTCAAAATATCTTCTGAACCTCATCAATGAAGTTCTGCGGATCCTCATCCTTTTTGGAGCCTGTGAAGACAAGAGGTTTCATGTTAAGGAATTCCCTAGACCTGGAACTACCCATCTCGTGAACACCACTTATTCCCTGCCTTTGAGCCTGGGTAGCAACAATATGGGTGAGCAACTGGATAGCTCCCCTGACATCCATGTTTGAAGCACTGGGCACTGAACCCAGTGCAACCCCCTCGGCTGGAGTGTCCTCTTCCTGAGCAGTATTAGCTGTGGCCCCTTGGATAGTAGCTGAGGCCCTCCGGGTGTACTTTCTTTTTGCAGGCATTTTTCTGAAATACCCAATTCGCACGAGTTAGAAAGATTCCTGAAAGCATAACTCTAACTGTATGATCTAGAGTATGAAAGAAATGGAACAATCCTAGATGTCTTGGTGGTCAACTGTTTACATGTGTGGTGCGCACACACACATAAAAGAGACCCCACTGGACACGTCTTCATAGACTCCCTAGGACTCTTGAACCTAGGGCTCTGATACTAAGCTTTGTCACGCCCCGAACCATGGCCTAGGCGTAACACGACACTCGGTGCCTGACTGCATGTGACTGAGCGAACCAACTGTATTTCTGGATCAACATGTGGTATAACTATGAGCTAGAGGTAAATGTAAATCATGATAATCTGCTAAAAAGTCTAACTGAAATATCATAGATGCAGAAAAATACTGAAAGGTCTACAAGTATAAACAAGTAGCCGACGAGGCTAACACATGAAAGCCTGCTAATATCTGACTGACTGGGTTATAATCTACAAAGCCTCTAAAGAATACTCAAAATGCCAACAGTGTACCGAGACATGGTCCCTGGTATACCTTATTAACTGAAATACCATAATGACTAAAACAAAAGAGAGATAAGGCCCCGAAAGACCCGCTCACCAATAGCTGATACGAGATGTCCTAGCAAGCTGAATCGTCAACTTGTAAATCGTTACCTGCATCACGAGATACAGGACCCGGGCAAAAGGGGCGTCAGTGCATTTGAATTGTACTGGTATGTAAAATAGCTGACCAAAAGAACTGTAAATACTGAAATTGAAACTGAACTGCTAGCTGATAAACTGATAACTGAACAAGGAAGTAAGGATGTGAATACTCTCTCTTCTGAATGCTGAACAACCTATGTAACTAAATATTAAACTGTGGCCTTATATATATATATGTGTGTGTGTGTGTATGTGTGTGTGTGTGTGTGTGTGCACAACTGCGGCCTCAGGCCCAAAGATGCATAAAGCATAAACTGTGGCCTCAGGCCCAAATACAGGTGTTCAACATTCAAGAATATAAAATCAGGAACTGAGAATCATATTACAATACATGATACTGAAATAATGAGCCGTACTGGGTTACATGATACTGGAATAGTGAATAGGATTAGACTGAGATGATTATTCATAATAAGTTGATTTGTCATAACTGAAACTCATAGAATATCGAATGATTATGAGACTATGCTACCTAGAGAACAGAAGTCCTACTACTGTTCAGGGAACTAAGAGGAAACTGGTAATGATCATAATGAATGGGACGTAGGGAGAATCATAGACATTCCCAAACGTAAAGAATTAGCCTTACATACCTTAATTTCCTGCTCTTGAGCGTAATATAATGTTTGTCAACCCTTTCAACTTTAATCTATAGCAATACATGTCAGAGAGATTCCATATTAGCTATAATGCTCATGTTTTGGTCACTTAAGCATTTTATCAAACACTTGGTGAAAATAAAGCTTCATAGTCCTTATTAATTGTGTCACTACACTCAACAACTCATTCTCTTGATCCTAGATAGATTCCAAAGTCTCAAATGGTTATAATCCATATTATTCTTTATCACCCACAAGGTAAAAAACACCCTTAACAAATAATAAACACTCAACACCCCAAACTTATAATAGTTCATACTTTTCTATCAAACCCATCAACTCATATCTCATGAACTAGGGTTTAAAATCATTAAACCAATGCTAGAATCAATTAGAGGGTGAAGACATTACCTTTTTGAAGTTCAAACCCTTGAATTTCGAGTTCTAGGCTTCCATCTATCAACAATGATGTCCCAATCGAATATCTAATGATATGGAGGGTTTAAACATGTTAATAAGATGTTGGGAAATTGAAATTAACTTAGAATCACCATTAGAACTTACCTTGGGTGGTGGAAGGACCCTTAAGGAGTTAGGTTTTTGAGAGTTCCCCTTTCTAGAGCATGTTTTTATGTTTTGGGGCTGTGGAGGACGAAATATAGCTTTAAAACGACCTCCACTAGCGCGCTCGCGCACCTGGAGGTTTGCTCGCGCTCTTGAGCGCGCTAAATGGCAATAACACTGCCTCAAAATTTGCGTGGTCGCGCTTATGGGCGTGCTACTGGGCGCGCTACCGGGTACTGCTCTGTAAAATGCACATAACATTTTACACAGAGATCCGTTTGGGCTCCATAATATATTGTTGGAAAGCTATTTAAAAGGCCTACAACTTTCTTGCTGTAAGTTTTCCCCAGTTCATTACACATTGTTACTAAAACTTGATGAAAATTAGACCTTCTGCAAACTTATTCGATTTTATCAAATCTTATGCACCTCTCCTTCCATCTTGATTTTGAAACAACTATTTTACCCATAATCATCCCGATGGGACTTCACATGTTCAAAATATAACCTTACCACTCATTTAACACATTCACTCCAAAGCTGAATTTATGGGGTGTTACAGTAATAGTAATCCAAAAATAATTTATTTAAGGATAAAGCAGGATAAATCAGTAAATGACAAACCCAAAATTAATACAATACACCAAACAGTCAATAAAAATAATACAAATATAATTAATCTTGACATAACTAGTGTATAACTAATTTCAGTCTAACTAAACTTGTCTTCGAACCTAACGACTACTGTCTTAAATAGACATTAATCTATCTTGAAATAGTCTCTACGTAAAGCTTTGTTGTCACGACCCAAAATCCACTAAGGGTCATGATGGCAGCGGATACTATTGTCAGACAAGCCAATACTAAATAATTAGTAACATCTCATTTTAGATATTTCTGAATTTACTTCTTTTATACATTTAAGCAATAAAGAATAAATTTCACTGAATAAATATTGATATCTTTAACAATTTCAAAATACTGAATAATCCCATAGACATCCGAGAATCCGGTGGCACAAGTGCACGAGCAATTACTAAGGAATCGAATAAAGTGCAATAACTGTCCGGAATACAAATTGGACAGAAAGTAAATACAATACGCTGAAAAAGACTATGCTAGTTGTGGGTCGCCTCAAGAAATGCAACTCACCTAGTCCCAGTATAATCCATGCTGCTACGCCGAGTAGGCCACTAGAAATACATATGCTTGTGCAATCAACAAGTGTAGCATGAGTACGAAAATAACGTGTACTCAGTAAGTATCCCGCCTAATCTCGAAGAAGTAGAGACGAGATGTCGACTTTGACACTTACTAGTGATCCAATAATGATACACAATTGATATAATAAAATCAAAGATTTTTGTAAACATGTTGTAACTCAATAGAATGAAACAAGTAAACAATTCTTTGATTCATAGGAAAATTTTTAAATTTCGTTTTCATCAATTATACATTTATTCTCACGCCAGGGAGTCACGATATCAACTTCAATGAATTTCAAGGCAAGCAATACAAGCATGCGCAAATTATGCCGAAGTCGTACGGTCTGATCCAACAATATTTAAATTGTGCACTGCTAGAGGATCGAATGATGCGAACCATAGATGCATCTATTTAGTCTACCAAGGCGTTCGGCCCGTCCCACAATAGATAAACACATTCAATAATCAAATCAATAATTCAGCAAGGAGCAATTATTCAGGAAAAGGCAAGTTTCTCTTTTAAAAGTCAAGAAATGATATCTAGCCTTTTAGAAATTCATTTACACGTTCGATATGTTTTAAGAATTTTTAAATTTGTCAACAAGGTTGCAAATATTATAAGTAAAGCATGCTTTTGGGCCCTAGACTACCCGAACTTAAGCATAATAGTAGCTACGCATGGACTCTCGTCACCTCATGCGTACGTATCCCCCACAAATAGAAGCGCATATCCAATTAATTCACCTATGGGGACAATTCCCTTTTACAAGGTTAGAAGGGAGATTCACCTTACTCCGAAGCTCCATAACCAGCATTCCACACCCTTCCGAAGACTTAAATCAATGCAAAATGCTCCAAAACTAGCCAATAATTATGCAAATCCATTAATATATTCTCAATTACTCCAAATGATCCAATTTATAACAATTCCTAACCCCGATCAAAAAGTTGACAAAAACGTCCTTGGGCCCATGTGCCCGAATTCTGAAATGTTTTCAAAGATAAAGTTTGCTCATAACCTCACGAACTCAAATATATAATTTGCTCTCAATTCCATGACCAAAATCGTGGTTAAAGTCCAAGAATACGAATTTTCTAGGTTTTCCTCAAACCCCCAAATTTCTACCAATTTACATGCTAAAAATCCATACATAATCAATATATTTAACACAAAACTAGCATAAACCACTTACCTCATGCTTGGTGATGAAAAATGGCACATCAAAGTTGCTCCAAAATCGGCTCCCATAGAAGAACAGAGTGAAAATGATCCCAACCCTCGCTTTAAAGAAACCTCACTGCCCAGCGATTTTTGCACCTGCGGTCGCTTGGCCGCTTCTGTGTCCGCAGGTGCGGCATATAGCCCGCTTCTGCGATCCTCCTTCAGCCCCTCCACTTCGCATCTTCATTTTCTTCACCGTAGGTGAGGTCCCGCTTCTGCGGCGGGGCAACCATATCTGCGGTCCCAGCGCTCCCAGCGCTCCCAGCGAAAATTGCATCTGCGACCATCTTGGCCGCTTCTGCGGCTCCGCACCTATTACACCAGATACCAGCTACTTCAATTCTTCATCAAATTCTAAATTTTGATCCGTTAACCATCCGGAATCCACCCGAGGCCCCGGGGACCCCAACCAATCATACTAATCAGTCCCAAAACATAATGTGGACCTGCTCGAGGCCTCAAATTACATCAAACAACATCAGAATCACTAATCACACCCCAGTTCGAGCTTTATGAACTTTAGAACTTCAAACTTCTACATTCGATGCCGAAACCTATCAAATCACACAAGTCATATTCGACATTACAGACCTACTCCAACTTCCAGAATCAGCATCCGACCCCGATATCAATACGCTCACTTCTGGTCAAACTTCTAAAAAACCTTCAAATTTCTATCTTTAGCCAAATGACTCCAAAACGACCTACAGACTTCCAAATTCACTTCCAATTGTGCTTCCTATACCAGAATCACCATACGGAGCTATTCCCAGATTCGGAATCTCAAACGGACATTGATAATAGTGAAATGCACTTAACCCAAACTTATGAAATTCTTCCAAAAATGCTAACTTCCACAATAGGTGCCGAAACGTTCCCGAGTCTTCCAATACCCGATCCGGACATAAACCTAAGTTTAAAATCATCATACGATCTTGCTGGAACCTTCGAATCCTAATTCCGAGGTCATTTAATCAAAATTCCAATCTTAGTCAATTCTTTCAACTTAAAGCTTTTGAAATGAGAATTCTCTTTCCAAATCAACTCTGAACTACCCGTAATTCAATTCCGACCGTGCGTACAAGTCATAATACCTAAAATGAAGTTGCTCATAGCCTCAAACTGCTGAACGACGCACGAGAGCTCCAAAGGATCGGTTGGTTCATTACATTCTCTCCCACTTAAACATACGTTCGTCCTCGACCGTGTTAAGAACTGTGCTAGAGTAGTCCAAAATCACTGTTTAACACCTCGTGCACCTACCCGTGCTACCACAACCCAGTTGGGCGCATTAGCTCGATCAAATCTAAAGATAACCTCTTCTATTTAGGCAAATAGGCCTTAGAACCCAGTTTTAATGACCGAAATTCTCTGCCAGGCCTGCTTTCAACATATGAATGTCGTATCAATCACTATGCAATATACCTGAACATGACTGCTTACCTTTGCTGAATTCTCACCATGCACCACATCATCCACAAGAATATAACAACATTCTCTTATCAAAATAACCGACATTCCCCGAATCTGATGCTCACAATGCACCTCATGACATGTATAAGTCTTGTTCCAATTATTACAATACTGCCACGATGGAGGAGACGTGCAAAAGTTCATAACCAACTGCCAAGTCAAAAAATAATTGAGGCTACACTCCCGAAAAGAAAATTACCTCATTCTGAACCAAATAATGATCTTTGGTCTTTAATATACTTCATACAATTCGATTTCACTGATCCTAGATCTAATAACCTTGTCTCACCCAGTACGAACTGCTCAGGCAACAAGCCACCTTATACATGACCAAAAGTCTCATATGACGCCACAACGTGCCAATAAGCTACCAACTCGAACATGATACATAAGGAAAATGTACACTGGAAGGGACTACTCAAATCATGCAACTAATATGAGCTTTCCTCAAAAAATGCGAAACAAAATACAGAATAGAATATAAGGGACTGTAATTATCATCATACTGTTGCGGCGTGCAACCCGATCCGCACATAAAATTCTCATAAGGAGATACACATCGAGTTAAATTGCTCAATACAACAAAATATCGAATATCGGTCATAAGCACGCTAAGTGAATAATACCATCCTTGAGGGGACATATAGCGCCATAAGTTAACAAACTCAAGCACAACTGAGGAGTGATATATGCTCTAAAACTAAAGAGCCATCCTGCTCACATAACACCATCGCTACGCGTAACCTCAACACATAAGAAAATTATCGAGCCGTTCACAACTCACACAGCACAATTTAGCATTACATGAAATAGCCGATGATGAAATAACATCCAACGTCCGCATACTCCTCCATAAGGAGAGCTATGCTGAAATGAACACACTCGGCCTAATATAGAGTCCATATTCATATTTAAATCCATCTACAAACCTCAAGTTGATTCTGATCGTACCGAACTAGGCCAATGATCTTTTTTGGGTCCATAATATATAACCATCTTTTCCCATAGCACATAAGAACAACCATCATAATCGAAGTAATCCTCCACAGTCCACAACCCAATAAACTGAGTGCCCTCCAGGCATAAATTCTCAAATTAATGATATCACCAAAATCTTCATACTTGGTTTCATTCTTCGAACACTCAAGTGACTACATGCCACACTTATACAATATTCCCGTAAGGAATGATCCCATGACCTTCCGTAATAGATAACAAGTCTGCACATCCATACTACCGGCCATACTAATGTTGAAAAGCGATCAGGAATCTATAACCAGGATGCAAAGCCTCTTTCATAAAACACCGATTTCAGGTAACGCTAAAGACAATGGCAACTTACTCTAATCATTCAAATCCCTTTCATGTTCATCCGAGCTCGTGACATCCTTGTTAACACCAAACCGCAACCTTGATCCTTATTTTCAAATTTCATACCGCTCATTACATCTAACAAGCCATCATGCGATAGTACAATAATTTCATCACAACTCCTGAACCACTAACATGGTAAACACTTCCTCACCTGATAAGTTTTTACTTAACTCTTCCCAAGAGAACCATAGCAACACACAAGTAAATTCTCATAACTGTAGACCACTCAAACCCTCAAGTAGTGGCCTAAACCACCACAACCCTTCCGGGATCCGCCTTCATAACATGCCATAATACTTGAATACTTCCAAACAATATCAATTACGGCGATCGTCGAGCCTTGCACGCACTACCATCACTATTCCAATTCAACCATGGCTAACCAATCTATCTTCTTTTAATTCATCCTTAACTTTCCTTAGAGATAATAATAGCTTCATTCCTTACGTCACCAACATGAATCCGCACTCACCTTGAGTGACCCCATTTCACGAGACCACCCTGTCTGCAAACCTATGAATTATTTCATACACTCCTTGCACGCATATTTCACATCTTCAACTGATACACCCATTCTGATAATTCCCTTACAAATCCAAAGTCTTTTTCTCTTTTTCCTCCCTATGCTACACTGTAAGTCAAAAACATCATAGAACATTCTGAGCCTTTTATCATAACAACAACATCAACAACAACAACAACAACCTAGTATAATCCCACTTAGTGGGGTCTGGGGAGGGTAGTGTGTACGCAGACCTTACCCCTACCCTGGGGTAGAGAGGCTGTTTCCAAATAGACCCCCGGCATCTTTCCCTCCAAGAACTTCCACCTTGCTCTTGGGGAGACTCGAACTCACAACCTCTTGGTTGGAAGTGGGGGTTGCTTACCATCAGAGCAACCCCTCTTGTCTGAGCCTCTTATCATAAGTTGCTATAAATGCTTGATTCTTAGCCATACTGCGGGCTTGAAACCTTGGGCACCACATTCTTGACCTTTGAATTCACTAGGACCGTTATTGAGAGTCACCCACTTTGACATGGTCCCGAATATAATCAACTTCAAGGCTTTGCTGGAACATGACCACCCTTTCAAAGAAGCACCTGGCCGAATCACCTTCCTTGCATCTCACTTCTACGCGGAGCATAATTCCTGAGTCTTCCCAAAGCTTGAACATGAGCCAATCAGCCCAACTATAGCACACTTTTACCAATTCCTTTGCTCAAATTACCACTTATGTTCTTTTCCCCTAGCCGAAACAAATTACCAATATGCCGATAACCTGAAGCCTCATAAGAAGATAATCATACAACCCAATCCTAGGTGGTGGGACTCTCCCACTTAGCTTGAAGCCACTATTACATAACTTTGGAACCCAAAATTCTTTATCTCTTATTGACATGACCTTACACAATTAAACCACCAGATTCTTCGAAATTCCTCCTTTAGCATTTCATGAACTCTCTGAACCTCTAGCAGCCTTCACATATTAGACCTCTTACCGGATAGTTAATATAATTCTTTGCCGAAGCTTTTCCAACCACGCGATTGCTGATCTGCTCATATGAGACATCCCCAAATGTGGGGACTACGCACCGACATCTTCCAATGTCACTTCAGGGGTACAATTACTATGGCATCAATAACCCATCTTGAGCCTGTGCTCATCCACCAGCTGCAAAAGTCCATTCACTAATCGTGGACATTAATTGGATGTGCGACAGTATCTTACAATTTAAAGTTATGCTGTATCCTTCTTCATATCAAGCAGCTCCTTTCCGTCATATAAAATCTCCCGCCGTTATGCTAGCCAATATTTCAAATTAAGCTCGTAAACCCAACCACCGTCTGCTAAAATTCCCAAATCACTCCAAACTTTCCTCAAGGGTGTAGTTATCCTGCCGCTGCATCCGCATGTTGCTCTGCCACTCTCCCACTTCTGCCAGGCCCTCTTCTTTAAGAAACTATTCGACTTCTGCTTCTTACACTTGGCCTCCTAGAAATTTAACCACCACATGACACTTTCCACATATCCTTCATCATCCTTCGCTGCTCAACTGATGCCTTAGATAAAAAATCTTAGTAGCTCTTGAACCAATAGACCAAGCCTCGCTACTCCATCAACCCAAATCTGAACATTTTTAGGCCGATTGCCTTTCCCCTGCTGGGAATAAAATATTGAATCTCTAGATTACGCACTGAACAAAACCTCCCTTCGAGTCATTCACTGCCCTAACACGTAGGCAATCATCTGTTGATACCCAATTTTTCCCTATGTATTTTTATATACAAAATACATTTAAAATAGCATGTACATGCATATATAAGCACGCCCAAGAGTTTTGGTATCTTTTCCTAATTTTTAAAGATTTTAAAATCAATTTATTATCTATTATATCAGTACAACATCCAATAATTATTCCCAAGATTATCATTTTGGTGGATAATTTATTTTATTCTCATATTTACACCAAAAATATAACTGCAATTATAGCCTACTTTAAAATTAATAGCATTTTATAATTGTAAAATTAGTTTCAGTATTTTTTAAATTGACATTTATATGTTATTTGTTGGCTCAATACTTTTAATTTGCTTTTGAAATTATTTTCACTATTTTTTTTATAAAATAAAAAGGGAAATTGGCTATTTAATATTTAGCCCTATTTCTATTTCAATCATAACCCCTTTTTATCTTTCCATTTTAACCTTAAATTGGCCCAATTTCAATCCCAAATCGGATCAGCCTAATCCCTATATTACCCTACCCCTGACCCAATTAAAAAACCCATCCGGCTCCCCTTGATCCAAGTCGTTGATCATTTTGATCAACGACCATAATCCCCCCTTTCCTTTTTTAATTTCCAAACCCCCCTAGCCTAATTTAATTCGTCTAAAACACCGTCGTTGAACCCCTTCGTCTCTCAAACTCTCTCGAACCTTCTTAGAACCCTAATCATCTCCCACCTTATTTTACCGTGTTTCCACCAGAATCCATGGCGTCTCAGGACACGGATGGTCTGTGCTCACCCTTTCTCACCATTAGACCTAAGTTATTCAAGGCTATGAAGCTTGACTTCGATGGTTCTCTTCAAGACCTTCTCAAATTTGTAGATCTATGGCTTCTCCTGCCATTTGTCACCCCCCAACCTCGGGAAGCACAATCGACGCTCAATCAAGTGAACCCGACTGAGCAAGCCTTACCGAATACTTTCTACCCCAAATCAATATGAATATGGAACCCATGCCTTTCATTAATTTAGACGAGAATACATGGTGCGT
The DNA here is from genome assembly GCA_026770625.1 of Nicotiana glauca. Classification (NCBI taxonomy): domain Eukaryota; kingdom Viridiplantae; phylum Streptophyta; class Magnoliopsida; order Solanales; family Solanaceae; genus Nicotiana; species Nicotiana glauca. Next base: position 20,521 of record MU713359.1, read on the forward strand.
ACTACATCATTGGTTCATTTCATATCACAAAGATTTTACCGTACATAAGCTAGCTTCAAGGATTCTATAAGAGTTACAGTTTATAGAGATCACAAGTTTAGGATTACAACATATATAGTGGACTCCCCGAATGCCCGTACATAAACCACACTAATGTCTTTGGACCCTCTAAGGATACAACAGATAAGCATAACTACGCCGACAACAAGGCCCCGGCTATACCTTAAAAGTGGAAAGCTGTAATAACAAAAGATACACCATATAGCCCTATGGAAGAAAAAAGGGCTCATCGAGACTTTGAGTAGAAAAACGCTTCGCTACACACGATCGGCATTGTCCGCTATGGAGCCACCTACAATCATAACACGAATGTAGCACCCCCGGCAAAAGGGACGCCAGTACATTTGAATTGTACTGGTATGTATAACTAAATACCATTTTACTAGAAAGAACTATCAACAGATACAAGCAAATAATATGGGCAAATCAAAGAAGCAATTCATATAATCTTTCANGGCTAGGTCACCTCATTGGAGGCATTACTGGTCAACAACTCCAAATCTTTATCCCACACATATCATAACAATTCATGGGCACTCATAGCCACCATCATCACATCGTTTTTCCTTTTTAATATTCTTTTTTCAAGTTGTGATCATATATACATATATCAAAGATAATTCAAGTTGCAATCACAGGTAAGTGAGCACATAGCTAGCATGCATAGTTTTTTGTTTTGATGTTGGCTTATAGCCCAAGTACTTCAACACATAACTGTACTTTTTCATCATTCTCTAATTATCAATATTGGTACATTATTCACATTGAGGAACATCCTTCACGAATATGTATAGATAATTGCAAATCAATTAATATTTAATAACAATCAATACACTAACCAATTCAACTCTTGCCATACTTTCATAAATGACAACAGAGCTCGATTTCTAATAAAAAATGGGTTTTAGCCATACATACCTCAATAAAGATTTCCTTACTCTTTTACAAATTTCCGGAACTCTTAGCACTTCGATCTATTGAGTAGGAATTACAAATTAAATCGATAATTAGAGATGAGATTGAGACTCTAGCTTGATTCAAGCATATTGACAAACCCTAGAGGTGCAATTTATATCATTTTGTACCCTTCTTTAATTCACCACCTCCCACTACTCTAAGGTTTGATATGCATGCAAGGAATCCATTATTATACCCATGAATAATCTCACTAGTGACCCCTTATATCTGAGAATAAAACAAATAAGAGTTGGGGTGATGAAGTCTTACCTCTTGAGGTGATGGTCTAGGGGTCTTCACTTGAATTTCTTCAAGGATTTTATCATACCTTATGGAGTAATTTGATGTGGAGACTTTCTCTCTCTAAAAACCCTCTATCTCCCTCTAGAAAATGCTCAAAAGAATGCTTAAAATGAGATATAACACCGGATATATCGATATGAAGGTCGGGTTAAAAATTAGAAAATTGGAGCCCCGAGTCAAATATGCGGTCGCATTTGCGATCGTAGAGTAAACATGCGGTTCGCATAATGGACCGCAAAATGCTCCATAGAAACTAAACATTCTGACTCAGTCTGCGGTAAGAATGCGGTCTGCATTCATGTTCTGCGGTCGCAGAGCGCACCGCAGAACTGACCCTTGTAAAATTCAAAGGAAAATATGCGATGACTACGCGGTCCGCATTTCAATTATGCGACCGCATTTCGACCGCATAACTGACTTCAATTTTAACCAACATTATGCCTCACTCTGCGACAGATATGCGGTCCGCATTTCGATTATGCGACCGCATTCTGGACCGCATTTCTTGCATTTTTCTGGAAACTTATTCTTGACTTTTTAGTTCATTATTCAATCCAAAAAGGTCCGCATGAATTGTTAACACATGCTCCTAACTTGGCACCACGGAATTCGGGTTTTTGAGTAGGGATTTCACGGGGCCTTACATCCTCCCCCACTTAAGATCATTCGTCCTCGAATGAGGATCAAGGTTCATTTATTAACAATCTTATTGCAATCTTCTCCTCTTCACAACCCGAAACAGGTTGACTTTCCCCAAATTTAGCTAACTCCCTAGATTTCCAAAAATTTCGCCTGAGTTTCCTTTGTATCTAGGCCTTACCCACCTGTCAGAGAGCCCCAGAAACATACCATAATGGCATAAACATATTCATAAGCATAGTATAACTGGAACAATATCAACCATGGCCATATAGGCAACCATATTACCAAAAAGAGGAAGGTTTTACATAAATCCAGCCAACAAATACGATTTCGAAGGAGCTAAATGCATTAGAGTTATTAAATGATCATTCAAACAAGTGTGGATACTTCTTTTTCATTTCATCCTCAACTTCCCAAGTAGCTTCCTCAACGTGCTGATTTCGCCATAATACTTTCACCGATGCAATTTCCTTATTCTGTGCCTATCAAGAATGGCAACTGGGACCTCTTCATACGATAGCTCTTTGTTTACCTCAATAGTCTCAACTGGCACAATGGAGGACGCATCCCCTACTACCTTCCTTAACATAGACACATGGAAAACCGGGTGTACCAATGACATCTCGGGCGGCAACTCGAGCTTGTATGCCACTTGACCAATTTTATGAATGATTCTGTATGGTCTAACATACCTCGGACTCAATTTTCCCTTCTTTCCAAACCGCATGATACCCTTCATAGGGGAAACTTTCAAGAATACCCAATCATCTTCTTTAAACTCCAAATCTCTACGATGCACATCCGAGTAGGATTTTTGGCGACTTTGAGCAGTTTTCAACCTTTCTTTAATAAGCTTGACTTTCTCCATGGACTGGTGCACGAGGTCCCGCCCTATCAATTTCGCCTCTCCAAACTCGAACCACCCGATGAGAGACCTACATCTCCTACCATACAATGCTTCGAACGGTGCAATTTCAATATTAGCGTGAAAGCTGTTGTTGTAAGCGAATTCGATGAGTGGCAAATGGTCATCCCAACTCCCCTTAAAATCAATAGTGCAAGCACGCAACATGTCCTCAAGCGTCTGAATAGTCCGCTCTGCTTGACCATCGGTCTGAAATGAGCCCCTCGATCTAAAATGATTGAGATTGGAGTGCCATGCAACATGACTATTTCTTTTATATACAACTGAGCATATTGTTCTGCTGTGTCGGTAGATTTAACTGGCAAGAAGTGCGCTTATTTTGTGAGTCGATCCACGATCACCCAAATTGAGTCAAACTTGCGTGGAGTGCGCGACAAACTTACCACAAAATCCATGTTAATCATCTCCCACTTCCACATTGGAATGTCTATGCATTGTATCAATCCACCAGGCCTTTGATGTTCGGCCTTTACCTATTGACAATTCGGACATTTTGCCACAAATTCCGCCACATCCCTCTTCATGTTGTTCCACCAATAAATTTCCTTGAGATCATGATACATTTTTGTAGAACTTGGGTGCAAGAAATACCTAGATGTGTGAGCTTCTGCCATGTTCCTTTCCTAAAGACTGTCGATATCAGGAACACATAGGCGGTCTTGATACCGTAGGGTACCATCATTCATGCCCAAAGAGAAAGCTGTGGTCTTATGTTTGTGAATCCCTTCTTTCAGTTGTGCTAATAATGGATGATTGAATTGATTTTCTTTTACCACTCCTAACATGGCGCCACGGAATCCGGGTTTTCGAGTAGGGATTTTATGGGGCCTTACACCATTATTCCATCGTATTCAAGCAATGTGAGCCTTTTCAACTCAGGATCTGACTTTCCTCAAGACCTTTTTCATTTATAGGGTTTTCTCTACAACCCTAAGCTGTCCAAGGTTCTTTACTTGCTTATTCTCTTTGATCTGGAACATGTCTGTATTCTATTGAGATTTTTAAAGGTTTCCCCAAATTCTCTTTTTCAAAATCGTTTAATTTCGATTTAGGGTTTACGAAAAGTTTCTTCAAAATATCTTTCTAATTCTTTTTGTTCTTTCTTTATGTCTGTTTGTCCGACTTCTTTTACTACGCATGTGCTGTTTTTCTACTTTCTTTTCTCCTATGCTCACATGTTAATCTTTGCTATATGTGTTTACAATTGAGTTCTTTGATTTTGTTAGCGTTACTGGACTATGTTTGTATTCTTACTAAGCATGATTTATCTATTTTGCCTAAGTTTGTATCTTTTCTTATGAACTTTTTTAAGTTCTGATCTTTTATCAAACGTGTTCTCCATGCTCTTAACTGTATATCTTATCTGTTTGTTTCTCATAAGTCTTTAGAAAAGACTCATGAGCCTCTATCACGCGGCTTGCCTTCTTATCTCTATTATCTGACTCAGTTTGAAACCCTAAGATTTGGAGGTTTCTTGGCAATTTTGATCCTTGTGTGCGAGTTAGGGTTCCTCTTTGGGACCCTGGACTCTCAGACTCCTTGCGAGTCTACAAATTGGACTTGTACCACTTTTTGCTTATGATTCTGAACCTCTCTTTAATTAAACTCCCTTATAATGATTTGACAATCCCTTCTTAATTTACATATTTGTGTGCTTTATATATAAGGACTCTGCTTTCAAAAAGGTTTTTACCAGCTAATTGACTGATTCTAAAATCCTTTTAATAAGGCTGACGAGTTGTCACTGGATTTTCTTCAATCGAACATCCTTTACCTTTCTTGACTTGATTCATTCAAATTGGACTTGTAATCTTGGTTTCATGGCTGTTTGATTGATTCTGTTGCCATATGTGGCACAAACCGTGTACTATTGATTGTTTTTCTTAAATAAATTCTGTGTATTTACCCCTTTTGTGCTACTTTGAAATGTTTTAATTAAAATTTCTTTCCTTAACTAGCTTTTACCCGTTAAAATAAGAATCCATTAACCAAAGGGAGACAGATTTCAATGATATATTCCTTCCCTTTCTTACTTGTTTCTCTGCCCTATAAAAGGGATTGCCCTTCTGCACTTTGACGACTTCATTCTTTACACAATCTTCACACCACTAGTTTTTAAAATACTTGCACACTTACAATACTCTTTTGAATTCAATACTCTGCTTTGCTTGAGATCTTTTGGAACTGCGTTGCTTGCAACTTGGCTTTTTCAAGACAACTGTTTTTACTTATTTCTTCTGAAATTAGTATGTTCTGATTTAATTTTTTTGCCTCACCTCTATGTGTTTACTTTATAGTTTCAGTATTCTTGGTTACTTTGCTGTTCATGTTCAGTGATTAAATTATGTATGTTCTTTCCTTGCATCCGTTTCTATTGTGAATCACTACCCCCTATTCCCCTCTATGTGTCTGAATTAAGTTTGTTGGCCTGCCAGTATCCAAATTACTGCCCAGGTCAGAACCTAATCCTCAGTGGATCCTAACTCCGAATATTTAGCTAACAGGCTGGTCAGGGGTGTGCCAGCATTCCTAATTGCTGGACATGACCACTAGCCTACCATGGCTTTCCCAATTTCCTCTCCATGCACTTACACTTACTCTTAGACTCTAAGTTCTGCCCCTCCTATGAGCCTTGCTTTGGGACCTTGAGTTCCCTCTGAACTTGGACATTTGAGGGCTGACCCTTTCACATAGCACGATAATCTAATTCTGCAATGTAATTGGGTGTAAGCACTGCCTAGCGTTCACAAAGCTCCTTGGAAATTTGACACACCCAAAGGGTGAGAAAGGCCTTTAGAAATCCGATCCTTGAAGTTGGTTTATCTCATGTTGTTAGACCTTGAGTCTGAATTAGGCTGTTTGGTTGTAGCTGGAACTTCTGATGTAATTGTACTCTCTTTCTTTTGTTTTATTCGAGTCTATAATAACTTGTAATAACTACTGGGGATGGCTAGTGGAAAGGGATGGGAATGGTTGTATGTAAAGGGTAGATATCTTGCCTATAGGATTTTCTAATTCCTACATTCTCATAGACAGTATGCCTATCGGTTACCTATAAACTTCTGCATTCTCATCTTACATAACTTGCCTATAGGATTTTCTAATTCATGCATTCACATAGTCAGCACGCCTATAGGTTATTTATGAATTTCTCCATCTCTGCATATAGAAATCGTGTCTCTAAGTCTCTGCATTTCTGCATATAGAAATCATGATCATAGGTTTTTCTACACTTCTGCATATACCTTTCATTAGGCAAACAATCATAGGTCTAATAATAATCAACTTCATTCTAGATACCATGCCTATAGGACTCCTGCATCTATGTAATCGTTTAAAACCAATAACGCTTGGATAACTTGCCTATGGGAATAATCAAGCGAATCAACCTCGCCTATTTTATCTGTACCTCTAAAACCACTCATAAGGTCATTTAAAAATCTGCAGGTCTTTTGTTTATAAAACTAGTGGTCCTTTATTTAAAATCAGTACGCTCTATAAGATACCATTCCTATAGGTCTCACTTAGGCAAACCATTAGGTGATTAATGAACTGTGTCAGTTTTTGATAAACTACAACCAGACCAGGCCTAATTCGGACTTCTCATCTGAGAAATATGTGATAAATCAGCCTATCCTAATGCTTTAATTAATTTAGACCATAACCAGTATTTGAAGTCATGCTAATATATTTGCCTTTAAGTGAGGAGGCTTGTTTGAGCCTTAACTTTTATTTGCTTCTTCCCTATTTGCTTATGTGTTTTGTTTGTCGCCTAGACTTTTATCCTTTTTAAAACTCTAAAAAAGCCCCAACTCCCTCCTTCTAGGATTAGTATTCTCAACGCCTCCTGGACTGATAGGATCGGGACGGATAATAGCATGCAGTAGGTAATGATGCTATTTCGTGCTTTAATACCTTAATGGGATGGGAAGGTTAGACATGAATATGATGATCACGCGATAACACCATGCGTATAATTGGTTACCGGGTGTTGCGTGGATGATCTATGTTATTTGTTTTTTGAACATAAAAGCATGATAATTATATTACATAACAAAAGAGTTGCATGAGTTTGACATAGAGTTGAGGGCATTACTATTGCCCAAAGTTGTTAGGAAATTACAAGAACATTAGTAGACATAGTTCTTAAACTATTACAAGAGTCTTGCTTATCCTTTTGTATTTCTTCTTGCACAAAAAGAGGTGGACGAGCAAGGTAAAAGCACTTGTCACTGGGATCTTTTCTCAAAGCTTCCTTAGCCAGTCGATGAGCTACTTCATTCCCTTCCCTAAAGTTGTGCCCTAGTACTGGGAGCTTCAGCCGGTGCATTAACCACCTGCATTCAAGAATGACATTTTGAAAGTTAGTGCCTTCTTTGTGCAGTAGTTTGATAACATCTGTGCTATCCATTTCGATTTCCATGTTTATGTATCTAAAGTCTAGTGCAATTCTTAGTCCTTCTAGGATGGCCAAGAGTTCTGCATGGATTGGGGAGGCTGCATGAGTTCTTTTTTGGTAACCTAAGATCCAGTCACTATTGCTATTGCAAAAGCATCTACCCATACCTGCTGCATTGTTAGCAGAAGAGAAAACACCATCACAGTTATATTTGATAGTATTTATAGGAGGTTTATGCCATCTGGTTTCAACAACTATTATCTTGTTTTTAAAGGAGTGCCTTTCCGTGAAGAAATAATATTCCCATGCAGAATGCGTGGGAGTTTCTATAGATGACCATGAAGGTTGTTTACATTATTATTATTTCTATTCTTCCAAATTTCCCAGATGCAAAAGGGAAAGAGAGTTTTCTAATTTATCAAGTGAGGGTTTTGACTAATGAAGGCATCTCGAAGCTTTGAGAGCCAGTTTATATCACCCCTATTGATTTGAAAATTTATGCCCATGTCCTACTAGAATCTTAGGGAAGATGTGCAGTGAAGAAAAATATGATGAATATCTTCAATGCCATTCTACACATAGTGCAACTTGCATCAATGTTTATGTCAATTTTATTAAGATAAGCTCTACAAGGGACACGATTGTGACTACATTTCCAGAGAAATATTTTAATCTTGTTGGGGAATAGGAGATCCCAAATCCATTTATAATAATTGGAAGAAGTGGAGGCTGCATTAAGAAGTTGGTTACAAGATTTTGTGGAGAAAGCACCCATGGAGTTTAGATTCCAACTGAGGTCATCAACCGTGGAGTTTTTAGAGGGTTTAGGTGTAAAGTTAATATTATTGATAATATTGGGGGGTAGCTCGAAGCTAATTTTTCTAATGTCCCAAACCTTGGCTTTATAAAGGTTGCCTAAGGAGAGATTAAGGTCAGAAATGTTGAGGGGGCCCTCAATAGTGGTCCTTAGGGTCGGGGTATTATAGATCCAATTATTATGCCAAATGTTCAAGCACGAACTTTTTGAGGATGCCATAGGATTCCACTATTGCAAAGTTTCCGTCCTTGAAGTATGGATTTCCAAATTAAAGAAAGGTTTGTAAATTTTTTTGACTAGGCATACTTGGAAGTAATAAGGTGACATCAAGGCAAGGATGGGTATTTTAATAGTCTCCACACTATGCTTGCTAGGGAGACCAAATTTTTTTCCTTAGCATTGTGGATACCTAAGACACCCTCCCCTTTAACCTTAGTAACTATGTCCCAATTAATGAGATGGAGTTTTTTTTGAAGTATTAGTGGTACCCCGAATAAAGTTCCTTTGAATTTTGTCAATGGACTTGAGGGTTTTGGATGGAAGGAGAGTATATTGCATTATATGGGAAGGAATTGCTCCTAGGGTACTAGTTACTAGTGTGGTATGACAAGCCATGTTAAAGATTAAGCATTTCCAATGGGAGAGACTATTATGTAATCTATCCAAAATGAATTGAAAGTCCTTGGCCTTGAGGTTTTTATTAAGGATAGGGAATCCCAGATAATTTCTAAACTCAGTGGTACATTTTATGCCAAAAAGGGAATGTAGATAGATTGATATATCCTTTGGGTAATGGGGAGGGATAACAATTCTGGATTTGGACTTGTTTATGGTAAGTCCAGACCCTATGGAGAAAAAAACAAGGCATCCCTTAATACACTGACCAGTTTTTTTTGTTAGCCTTTCCCATAAGAGTAATGTCATCTACAAAGAGTAAATGGGAGAAAGAGGGTCCCTTGTGACATATTTGGATGAGGTCCCAATTCCTAAGATCAACTTTATGGTTGATGAGCCTAGAAAGGATTTCAATACACAAGATGAAAATGTAAGGAGGGAGGGGATCACCTTGACAAATATCCCTAGTAGGTTGGAAGAATTTGGTTTTTGTACCATTTACCACGACCCCTATTGAACTAGTAGTAATACAATGCATGATTAGATTAGTTAACATAGGAGGGAATTTGAAGTAGTGGAGTGTTTTATAAATAAAGGACCACTCCAATCTATCAAAAGCTTTCTCAAGGTCTAACTTAATGAGCGTGTTTAAATTAGAGTTTTTGGAATGTTTAAGAAGACCCATAATTTCTTGTATGATTATAGCATTATCACTGGTTCTTCTATTTTTCAGGAAACTAGATTGCATGAGACTAATGAGAAGTGGTAGGAAAGATTTCAGCCTATTAGCAATTATTTTAGTAATTACTTTATAAGTTGTATTGCAAAGACCAATAGGTCTGAAGTTTTTGAGATTGTTTGCATTAAGGAATTTTGGAATGAGGTATAGATAAGTGTTGTTTATTTCACTTGAAAGGGATTGAGTGGAAAAAACTTTTTTTACTGTAATAAATAAAGGAGTCTTTAATTACATATCAATATTTCTGATAAAAAAAAGGGTGCATGCCATCCGAGCCTGGGGCTTTAAATGGTTTGAAGGAAAAGATGGCTTTAGTTATTTCACTAATAGAGAGAGGGTTATCAAGGCATTGAAAATAAATTTTATTCAAGGTAGAGGGATCATCGGTAATAATTTTTATTGGGGGAGACAATGTGAGCAATTTCAAAAGGCCTCTTTGAAGAAAGTGAAGGAGTGATCCATGATTTCGTTTGGATCAGTTATCCAATCTCCTTTATCATTAGTGAAATACATAATGGCATTACAACATTTACGATTAGAAGCCATAATATGGAAAAACTTGGTGTTGGCATCACCATCATTTATCCAATTACTCCTAGCTCTCAACTTCCAAAAGTCATGTTCCGTGTGTAAGATGTTGTTATATTCTAATTGAAGAGTTGATTCAAGATTTTGAAGGAAGTCACTACTGTAGTAATGAGGAGAAGATTGAATACTATTTCGTCTAGCAAGTAGATTTCTCTTTTCCTTGAAAATGTAACCAAAGGTAGAGTTTTTCCAATTTATAACATCTTTGGTAAAATTTTCTTGAGCCTCCACTAGGTCTTCACTAAGCCAATTTTTTTTAACAAGATTAATAAAATCAGGGTGCCTACACCATATAGTTTCTAGACGAAAAGGCTTATCCATACTGTTAGCATGCCTAGGTTTCAAGTTTAAAAGGAGGAGATTATGATTCGAATGGGTTTTTGGGAGATGAATCACCACTGCCTTAGGGTAAAGGTCAATCCACTCCTTGTTCACAAAAATTCTATCAAGTTGTTCCATAATTATACCCTTAGATTTCTTCCTATGATTCGACCAAGTGTATTTGCAACCCTTGTAGACTAAATCTAAAAGTTTACAAAAGTTAATACTATTCCAGATTTTGTTTACTACATCTACTATTAATGGAGTTGCCTCCAAGCTTGTCATTGTAGTTCATAACATCATTGAAATCCCCCCCCCCCCAAAGAAACCAAGGGCCAATAACAGTCTTGCTTATTTCTTCTATGTTATTCCACATATCTAGACGTTTAAAAAACTTAGTGCTAGCATAAATAGAAGAAAATAACCAAGTAATTTTTAAAGGAAGTACCTCGATCATAGCATGGATTTCATGATTGTTCCTAACAAAGTCATGGACCCTGGCCACGTTTGCATCCCAAAGAAAAACTATGCCTCGTGATTGACCCTCGCTAGGCACCTCGATCATTTGGGAAAAATCAAAATCACTTAGAAGGGATAAGTGACATTCCATTCTAGTCTCCAGAAGGGCAACCATGCATGGCTTATGAGTATCAAGCATTTCTCTGAAGTTCACCCTAAAATTATCATTGTTTCCACCACGGATGTGCCATATTATCACATTAGTAGGCCTATACATATTTGGAAGATTAGGTGGTGTCCCATTTTCCCTCTAGGCTGGAGGAATTGGGTTCCTCCTTAGTGAAAGAACCAGAATCATGGCATGATTTCCCACTGTTGGGTCTTGAGGGGGTCGCACATCCATGGAGAACTTGTGTAGTGCTATTGGACAACTTAGCACGTACCTTTTCTCCCTTTGGTCTCTGAAGAGGTATACTTTTACCTCGTTGAGCCTTCAAAGCTCTAGGACTGGACCAGATCCCAGGAGGTTTACTTCTTCCTCCTCCTCCATTTCCACATTCTCTTGTTCTAGTGCATTGAGAGGGGGTTGAAGTTGAGGGTTCATTTGAGGATTTTATGGTTGAGCAAGTGATGGCTGTGGTGGCGGAGGTTGTTCATGTAGTGGTGGTTGTGCATGGGTTTGTTGTTGGTTGTTTTGTAGGACCACTGGATCGGATGGGGTTGTCCATGGAATGAAAATGGAATTCATGTTGTTGATCTCTCCTAGGGGAAAAATGGGAGATCCACTGTAACTTGTTAGGACTGAATGGGATTGAAGTGTGGTGGGAGGTTCCATTGACTCCTCATGGCTTGTGCTTGGATGAGATTTAGGGATGAGGCTAGTGGGTGGAGGATATTGTTCAACCACACATGGTTGAAGTAGTTGTTCGTGGCCATATTCATCCCCTCTGAGACTAGTTGAGCTAGGAAGTGGGAGTTTTGAAGAACTATGATCGTGTCTTGACCATTGAGAACCATATTGAATGTTATTGCATGGCCTGTCAAGGCTTGCTCCACCCACGAGAGAGGTTGATGATCCTGTGGCAATGGTGGTTGTATGAAGTAGGTTTGATTGTTTGCTATTTGGTTTGGGGGTAGTGGTGGGTTGGACATGTTTAGGGCTCATCGGTGCCTTAGGATTTTCACTAGACGACAACGTCTTCTCTGAGTAATTGGAATTCTGGGCATTGTGAAGGGGAGGAGTAGAGTTTATAAGGTTGTTGTGAGAATAGGAGTCTAGGTTTTTATTGTGAGAAGTAGAGATGGAGGGACTAGTAGTAGTGATATCTAAGTTGATATCACCTAGGTTACTTGTGATAGTGTTCTTAGTGAGATCTTATGAAGATTTTTTTAGGGAAACGTGGGGTTGTTCATTGGCCATTTGGGGTTGAGAGGAAGCTTCTATATCCACGTGGTTGAGTAATCTGCCTAGAGAGTTATCTCCCATGCACAAATATAAACTAGAATTATGATTAATAAGTGTTACATTAGAGGGTTTGGAGAGAGATGATTCAGGCAGAGTTATAGTATTAGCATGTTTTAGGGAGTCATTATTAGTAGAATAGGAATTATTACCTTGCATGTAGTTTAATTGGTGGCCTTAGGGTATGCCAAGTGGACTTCCATTGGTCCTTTGCTAGCCACGTCAATAACCATGCATGTATTGTCGTTATTTTCTATGTTACCAATGAGATCATTGATGGTAGTAGGCGGATTGTGCAATGCTCTAAAGGGGTTGCTTGTGACAATGGCCTTAACCTTTTGTTTATCATTATTAGGATGTAAAGGATCAGTGGGGGTATTCTCTTTAAAATTAGAATTTAAGAGATGGGAAGAGGGGACTTACCTGGATTGGGTATTGAGTTAAAAAATACCTTACCATCATTGGGTTGTTGGGGCTTTGGCCTTTACACAACCTTCTTTTTCCTGGGGAATGACACAAGTGTGCCAAACATCTTCTTTGGGCAGTGAAGATCCCCTTTGCATGTCTTGGAAGGTAGTGTCTATGGACTTTGATTGGCCACTGTCTATGTCTTCCTTTGTAGGGATTTGTTTGCTTCTTTGGATAATGTAGTTCCATGAGGACATTAAATGCCCTAATCTTCCACAATTTTTGCATAGGACATTAGTTCCTTCATAGTGTATTTCTTGTTTATGCGGTCCAATATAAGCAAATGGAATTTCAACATATAATCTAGCATAACGGCCCCTTAAGGTTGAAGAGGTGCATGCATCAATTTTTAACAATTTAACAATTTTGTTTCCCACCTTTGTGAGTATTTGGCTATCATAAAACGTCATTGGTAATTGTGGTAAGCGGATCCAAATAGCCGTTAATGAGAACTTTGCCTTTGAGTCAATAAAGTTTGGAACCCATTTTTGGACAGAAAGGAAATGGCCAAAGATAAAACAAGGACCATGATGTAGCACTTTTAACATGCAATCTTCATTGTTGAACTTTGTAATATGATAGTCTTATCCTAAGTCTATGAGTGGAAAGTTTTCTTTTAGTTTCCACAGATGTTGGACCTTTCTTTTGAGTAGTTGGTGTTTAATTCTCATCCGTTGTAGCTTTATGATTGTAGAGAATAGTAGATGCGATGGAGATCGTCTGGAGATAGATGAATTAAGTGATCATCTTTGGAGTGGGGCGTACAATTAGCTGACATATAGGAAATACAC
>MU713359.1:35564-102728 GCA_026770625.1 Nicotiana glauca
GGGGGGGGGGGGGTTGATCATCAATGGCCATTTGAATCTCCCCCTTCCTCAATCCTATCAACTAATTTATCCCTGAAACTTTTGTTTGAAGGCATCAAATTAGAAAGACATTGTGGTGAAGCAATATCCGGTGGCTTAGGAGGAATGAAATTGGTATTTTGTGGATTGTTCATTGCAAAGTTGTAGTGAGAAGGTGGAGGTTCTCTCTCTAGACTTGTTCACAGGATTTCTTCGGTCACTTTTGATGATCCATGTTATTTATAAACCTAGGACCCCCATCCCTCCTTATGTACTTACGTTCTTATTTTCTTTAAAATGCAAGTTTCCAGTTCTTCAAACTTTGTATTTCGCTTTAAATCATTTAAAACCTCTTTGAATTTCCAGCACTTTATTCTTTTTTCAAAATTTCCGCCCATTTCACTTCTTTGTCTGATTGCTTGAACTCGTTACTTGATCCTTATTTTTCTGCACTTATATATTCTTTTAAAACAACTATGAAACCACATATTCCCTAACCTCAACATGCTTATTTAACCTTTATACATTCCCTACTTGTAATCGTTATGTAGAAGTTGTTTTGTATCTTTATTTATTTGTTTTTAAAGTTACAATTATAACATGGCTGGGAACCACACTAGAGGATCTTGGGGGGTCCCTAACACCTTCCCCCTGAGATAATTTCATGCCCTTACCCATTCTCTGGTTCTTCTTCTCTTTTATTTTTTAGTGTCCTAATGCACTTAATAATTAGATGGCGACTCTTCTAAATCTCAAACCCAAATTCCCAAAAGGAATAGAGTTGTCCGCCCAAATATTGTAAACCCGATTTTGCCTTTTGGAAAAAGGAGGCATCGACAGCATGACGACTTCGCTAGGGAATCTTTAAGGCTTTTACCATTTCATGTTATTTGTGACTTTATGTTTCTTTACATGTCTTTATCATTTAAATTCCTTTAAGAATTTATTCTTTCTTCCACTATGAAACTGACTTGGCTCTTTGTTTCTTTTCTTTCTTTCTCTTAACGCTTTCTTTTCCCGCTTTTCTTTAATACTGTTGTAATTATGAGAAATTATTATAATCATTACTTTATGAACGTACAAATACATGACAACTTGTTTAATTCTTGTTACTGCATATTCAACATCATATTCCACTCGTGCCAAATAAAATACCATAGCAACGCTTATAATGAGTGGTTGCGCCCTTCCGATATCATTTCTCCTAGATTTGGAAAAGGCGTATTTGTGGTAAAACCAGTCGATCAATGGTGTAGTCGACGGTTCCGTGCCTTTCCCTCTTGAGTTGTCCGCTCAAGGGTACCGGTCTAATACCCCATAGAAACCTTACTCTGTTCAATTGTGCATGCATCATTGTCAAACCTAGTCAAGTCAATTATGTTGTCCGCATAATGACTCTTTAAGATAGCCTTGTCCAAAGTCTACTGGGTTTCCTTGGAACCCAAACGAACACTACCACGTATGTGCATTTATTTGGAGAACTAAATGCTGCTTATGCCAATTATTGATATTTAAATAGTTGAGTCTGGCCGGGGTAAGGGCCTAACACTTTTGTTTTGCAGAAAATGAGGTACGAGGTCCCCAGATTCGGCATGGTAACCAACATCCACCCAAGGTTGCTAAATTGGTGGGAAGATCTTCATTCCAGTGATTAGAACCTTATCCAAAAATACTTGGGAAATTTACCTTCTCTTCTAGAAATCCAGCCCAACAACAAAATTATTGAATCTGCTAGGACTTCGCAAGCTGGTGAAGCTGTTCGATGGAGACAAGGATGCCAAGTCTGGGGAAGGTCCTTATGTGACCAAATAGATAGGAATTTACCTTTCCATTTATAAATGTAATAAGGCCAATGGCCATTAGTGACATTTTGTTTCCTGTTATTTAGTGTCATTTTGGGATTCGTCTTATTTTTTATCAATAAAATGAGGCATTTAGCATTATAAGTTCTCCAAATCAATTTATCGCTAGGCCTACCTCGGGCACAAAGAGACTCCTAAATTAGGACACGATTTATATTCCCGCACTATGTGTTTAAATATCGCAACATCTTTTCTTATAATCCGCACTAACTTGTTACCTTTTTGTTTTTGCTTTTGTTTATTCCCCTCCCCAAAGGTTAGTTCGTGAAATCTGGAAACATCAGTATATTTCACAAGATCCAGGAGCCCTCCACCTACTCCTCCTCCCAGTCCCCTCAAACACAAAAACAGGAGAAGAATGGAAGATTCAAACAATTCAGCTGAACGGATAGAGATCACCCGTAGTGCCATGGTCCTCAAGGAAAATGCCTCTCAAATAGAACAGAAGCTACTAAAGTTTCAAGAAGAGCTAGACCATGTACGGAATTTAACAAGTCTACCATTTTCCCTTACTTCTCTAAAAATCACTTAGAATCCCGCACCTCTACAAAACGTTGCAAACCATCCTGCTCCCCACCACCACTGCAACACTTTCCACACTTCCAATAATACCGCACTGCTCATCCCAGAACCAATGAACTCCACAAATGACCATTGTCACAACAACACCCCCATCTATATGGAAACTATGATACACCCTACTCAACCTATCTCAAACCTACCCGATCAAATGATAAAGACTCGATCATCCAAAATTTGGCTGAAGAACTTAAAAAGATAACCACCAGGATCCAAGGCATTGAAGGTAGTAAGGGAATTGAGGGGCTAAACTATGAAGATTTATGCATATAGCCTGATGTCGAACTGTTCGGGGGTACAAATCTCTCATGTTCGAAATGTTTGATAGTGCAGGGGATCCCAGGATTCATTTGAGGAGATACTGCAAAAAGCTGCTCGGAGTAAGGAAAGATGAGAGGATCCGCATGAAGCTTTTCATGAGGAGCCTAAAGGTGTATTAGCCAAGACCCAAAGAAGTGGTCAAACTTTGTTAGTATGGCGTCCGACTTCATGGACAGGTTCAGGTTCAACATGGAGAATGCACCAGATGTGTTTTAAATTCAGAATTTAAAGAAGAAACCTACAGAAACATTCCGCGAGTATGCCACTCATTGGAGATCAGAGGCTGATAAGGTTCGACCTGCTTTAGGGGAAGAACAGATGAACATGTTTTTCGTCAGGGCTCAGGATCCGTAATACTATGAAAGAGTGATGCCGATCGAGAACCATAAATTTTCTAACATCATCAGGCTGGGAGAAAGGATTGAAGAAGACATCAAAAGTGGTGAGGTCACTAATTTTGAAGATTTGCAAGCCACCAACAAGGCTCTACAGTCCGGTTGTACATCCAAGAAGCGGGACGTAAGTGCCGTAATGGTTGCACAGAGAACCAAATCACCAGTCAAATATCAAACTTACCCGATATCTCCACTTACATATCAACCCACTATAAATTTTTAGACACCCGCACCTTCCTAATAAGATCCACCATCTACCTATCAATTACCTCCACCTCCCACATACCAACCTATTTCACCCAGATATTCCCAACCCACACAAGTCTACCAAGCCTACAACGCTCAACCATACCAATCACCTTCAACTCGCCAAAACATTCCTAGACCCTGACCAAATTTTGATCGCAAACCTCCCAAACAATACACAGCCATTGCTGAGCCAATTGACCAGCTATACAAGAGACTCAAAGCTGCTAGTTATGTCACCCTTGTCCCTGCCATAACTCCTGAAAACCCTTCCCAATAGATTAACTCAAACAAAACCTGTACATACCATTCTGGCATGAAAGGACATACTATTGATATATGCCGCTCCCTAAAGGACAAAATCTAGGCTCTGATATACAACAAAATCATCATGGAGGAGCCTACTCCGAACATCCGCAACAACCCTCTACCAGACCACAAGGGTGGAAGTGTTCATATGATTGAAATAGAAGACGATTGGGATCCCAAAGGATCAATCGGTTTGATCATAGAAGGTGACGATCCAAAGAAACCAACAGTCACTCTTAACCCGATTATGGTCCAAATTCAGCCTTCTGAAGATGCTGAGGTGAACATGTCCATACCGCTTGAGTTTGAAACACCAGCCTCCGTAAAAATGCCAATCGAGGTCGAGTTTGGGTCCCCAAAAGCGCCTGAGCCCTTTGAAGTTGCTGTATTACCTTCCAAGGTAAGGGTGCCTATTCCAATAGCAATGACAGCCGTAACACCATTCCACATAAAAGCTATACTGTAGGACTACACAGCCGAGGCAAGAAGAAAGGGAAAAGCCAAGTTCGGGGAAACAGTTGTAGTGCAGGTTATGATAAGAACTGGTAGGATTTATATCCAGAACACTTAGTTGAGTCAAGTAAGCAGACCTCTGGTCGACAAGCCATCATTGAAACTGGACCCGGTGATCTCTGGAGAAAGATACAAGCCAAGGAATACTCGGTCATTGACCAGCCGAACAAAACACCAGCACAGATTTCTATCTTGGTTTTATTACAAAGTTGTAATGCACACAAGAACGTATTGTTAAAGGTATTGAGTGAGACGTATGTACCAAGCAACATCACTGGAGGAGAAAAGGCAAACATGGTAGGCCAAGTGTTGGAGAGTCATAAAATCACCTTCCACGAGGATGAGCTGCCACCGGAAGGATTGAGTCATACCAAGGCATTGCACATCAAGGTGCAGTGTGAAGATTATTTTATCACCCAGATCCTGGTCGATGGAGGGTCCAGTCTCAACATTTTTCCTCTGGTAACACTCAGAACATTTGGAAAAGGGCTGCATGAAATCAAGGATGGGGCCATCAATATCAAAGCTTTCGACGGTTCTCAAAGGTCTACTATTGGGGAAATTAACTTGTGTTTGCAAATTGGGCCTACTTGGTTTTATGTTGATTTTCAAGTGATAGATGTTCCACCGTCCTACAATCTATTGTTGGGAAGACCATAGATTCATGCCGCTGGGGCCGTGGCATCAACACTACATCAGGTAGTGAAATTTGAATGGAATTACCAGGAGGTGATCATTCATGGTGACAGTAGCAACCCCATATATAGCCGCTAGACCAATCAAGCAATTGGAGAAAGAAGAAGATTAGGTGGGGAAACCTACCACCACATTGAGCGGGTCAATGCAGTCGACAAAGACAAATGGTGGGACAACAAAATTGAAAGCATACTAAATTGGAGCGGGTATGAACCTGGCAAAGGACTTGGAAAAAACCTCCAAGGAATCGTTAAGCCTATGAAGCTCAAGAAGCACGGTACCACCTTCGGTTTAGGGTATGAGTATACCTGGGAAGAATTCAAGGACTGGTTGCCACCATGGCGCGGCCCTTACTATCCATTAGAGCAACCGACACCCCATCTGGAGCAGACTTTTCAACCAGCCGAAATCATCTATGGGTCAGAAGAAGAGAAAGCATTAGCAACAATGAGGAATTTGTTCCTGGAAGAGGATAATATGGACTGTTGTGTCAGTCGAGGAGGAGGGGGAGAAGGCCCTTCCATACAGGGTGTAAGCAGAGGGGCACACCTCAACAACTGGATTGTCAGAAGCACCAGAATCTCACGTGCCTCGGGGTAGCAAGGCTGAACAAAGCATTACGCACTAGTTTGCTTTATTAAGTTTCTTTACCTTTCGTATTTTTCTTTTTTAGCAAGAAAGAGCTCCAATGTTCAAAAAACACTTATGGAATTTATTAAAGTATTTTAATTTTCTTATGAATCTCTCTCTTATTATTTTCTCTCATTACTTTACTCAAACAACGTTATTATTACTTATCTTGGTAAACCAATGACTGTGAATGCAACGAGACAACGCAACAAACAGACATAGATTCAGAGGAAAATGATATATCAGAAGAGATTGTTAAGGAAGTTGAGAATTTTGAGAATAGGCCTAAGTACAACTTGGACGATACTGAGATCGTCAATCTGGGAGATGCAGATAACATCAAAGAAACACGAGTCAGCGTTCATTTGTCACCGTCTGAGAAGGAAGAGTATACAAAATTTCTAAGGGAATATGAGGATATATTCGCATGGTCATATGACACCATGACTGGTTTAAGCACGTCCATTGTGACTCATAAATTACCGACTGATCCTGCCTGTCCGCCAGTGAAACAGAAGCCTAGAAAGTTCAAGCCAGACATGAGTTTGAAAATCAAGGAAGAAGTCACTAAGCAAGTCAAAGCTAAGGTCCTCAGGGTAGTAGAGTATCCAACATGGTTAGCCAATATTGTGCAAGTACCGAAGAAGGATGGGAAGGTCAGAATTTGCGTCGACTACCGGGATCTCAACCGGGCCAGTCCAAAAGATGACTTTCCCTTGCTGAATATACACATCTTGATTGACAATTGTGCCAAGCATGAGTTGCAGTCATTCATTGATTGTTTTGCTGGGTACCATCAGATATGGATGGATGAAGAGGATGCTGAGAAAACAGCTTTCATTTTGCCGTGGGGGATGTATTGTTACAAAATGATGCCGTTCAGGTTAAAGAATGTAGGGGCCACCTACATGAGGGCCATGACCACCTTTTTCCATGACATGATACACAAGGAGATCGAAGTGTATGTAGACGATGTCATCATTAAGTCCAAGAGGGCCACTGACCATATGGAAGATTTGAGAAAATTCTTCAACAAACTGAGAAGGTACAATCTGAAATTGAATCCCGCGAAATATGCATTCGGGGTTCCAGCGAAAAAGTTACTCGGGTTCATTATGAGCCGCCGAGGGATAGAATTTTATCCATCAAAGGTCAAAGCTATTCAATATTTACCGCCGCCAAGGAACAAGAAGGAAGTAATCAGTTTCTTGGGCAGACTTAACTACATCAGCCAGTTCATAGCACAATCTACTGTCATCTGTGAGCCAATCTTTAAAATGCTAAAGAAGGACGCCGCTACCAAATGGACCGAAGACTGCCAGAAAGCCTTCGACAGAATCAAGGAGTACCTATCAACACCACCGGTTTTGGTTCCGCCCGAACCAGGTAGACCCCTACTACTCTACCTTACAGTATTGGATGGAGCGGCTGGTTATGTTTTGGGGTAGCATGACAAAATAGGGAGAAAAGAGCAGGCCATTTATTATCTCAGCAAGTTCACCCTGTACGAGGCCCGATATTCTCTCCTGGATTGCACCTGTTGTGCTCTGACTTGGGTAGCTCAGAAGTTGAGGCACTATATCTGTGCTTACACCACGTATCTCATATCAAGAATGGATCCATTGAAGTACATCTTTTAGAATCCCATGCCCACCGGCAAGCTGGCCAAGTGGCAGATCCTGCTGAGTGAATTTGACATTATCTATGTGGACTAGAAAGCAATCAAAGGACATGACCTAGCAGATCACCTCACTGAAAACCTTGTGGATGGAGAATACGAGCTTCTGAAGACGTATTTTTCTGATGAGGAGGTATCCTTCATAGGAGAAGACATTGTAGAGTCCTATGACAGTTGGAGGATGTTTTTCGATGGAGCAGCAAATTTCAAAAGAGTTGGCATAGGAGTAGTCCTAGTATCAGAAACCGGCCAACATTATCCGGTATCCGCCAAGCTCAGGTTCCCATGCACCAATAATATGGGTGAATACGAAGCTTGCATCTTGGGGCTCAAGATGGTCATTGACATGAACGTCCAAGAATTTCTAGTGATTGGAGATTCATATTTACTTATACATCAGGTCCGAGAAGAATGGGCAACCAAGAACTCCAAGATACTCCCATATTTGCATCATGTACAGGAATTGAGAAAGAGATTTACAAAGATAGAATTCCGGCATGTCCCCAGAGCCCAGAAAGAGTTTACCAATGCATTGGCCACCCTATCATCTATGATTCAGCATCCAGATAAGAACTTCATAGACCCTATTCCAGTGAAGATTCATGATCAACCAGCTTACTGTGCTCATGTCAAGGAAGAGGCAGACGGAAAGCCTTGGTTTCACGACATCAAGGAATTTTTAGCCAAAGGAGAATATCCAAAGCTTGCAAATGCTGCTCAAAAGCGCACACTTCAAAGATTGTCCAATAATTTCTTCCATAGTGGAGGAATCCTATATAGGAGAACTACGAATTTGGGTTTGCTAAGGTGTGTGGACGCAAAGGAAGCATCCAAATTGCTAGAGGAGATTCATGCCGGGACATGTGGTCCACATATGAACGGTTTTGTCTTAGCCAAGAAAATACTCTGGGCGAGTTACTTCTGGATGAATATGGAGACACACTGCATCCAGTATGTTCGAAAGTGCCACCGCTGTCAGATCCATGCAGACATGATAAAAGTGCCTCCAAATAAGCTTAATGCAACAAACTCGCCATGGCCATTCGCCGCATGGAGGATGGATGTTATTGGACCAATCGAGCCCATCGCATCAAATGGGCACAGTTTTATCCTTGTAAAAATTGATTATTTCACCAAATGGGTTGAAGCAGCATCTTACAGAACAATGGCCAACAAAGTTGTGGCAGACTTTTTCCATGATTAGATCATTTGCCGATTCGGGATTCCAGCATCAATCATTACTGACAATGGTTCCAACCTCAACAATGATTTAATGAAAGCCATGTGCGAAGCCTTCAAGATCAAACACAAGAATTCCATAGCTTACATGCCTCAGATGAATAGAGCAGTAGAAGCCACTAATAAGAACATCAAGAAGATACTGAGGAAGATGGTAGAAAAGCATAAGCAGTGGCATGAGAAGTTGTCATTTGCTTTGTTAGGGTATCGCACCACAGTCCGCACAACAACTGGTGCAAGTCCCTATATGCTGGTTTATGGTACAGAAGCGGTCATACTCGCCGAGGTAGAAATTCTATCCCTAACAATCGTACTGGAAGAAGAGATCGATGATGAAGAATGAGTAAAGAGTCATTACAAACAGTTAGCCCTCATAGATGGTAAGACAATGAATGCAGTTTGCCATGGTCAACTTTACCAGAGCAGAATGATCAGAGCCTTCAACAAGAGAGTCAGACCAAGACGCTTCACACCAGGGCAGCTGGTGTTAAAAAAGATTTTTCCACATCAAGATGAAGCCAAAGGGAAGTTCTCCCCTAACTAGGAAGGTCCATACATGGTTCATCGGGCTCTAATAGGAGGAGCCCTCATACTTGTAGAAATGGGCAGAGAAGTTTGGCCAAAACTGATCAATTTAGATGCAGTCAAGCGATACTATGTGTAACCATTTATGATCTTATTATGTAAATTTGAACTACGTCTGACCTGATTCCCGTTTAAGAGGGGATACGTCGGTAGCCATATGGGTTCGGTCACAATTTAATAAAATTTTCATTCCTCCTCCCCACCCCCCCTGCCCCCGCAATTGGAAACTGGGGCAGAATTTTGAGGAGGACCCTCAAAATTCCAAAGTAACGTCAGCCGATCATTGCAAGCAGCCGTCAGAAGCATCAACCCACTAAACTGGGGCAGAATTTTAAGGAGGACCCTCAAATTCCGTAGCAAGAGAGGCCGCAATATCTTGAATCACGTCGCGGTCATTGGTTCATCTAATGGCTATTTCTTAAATATATATACATATATCATACCTTTAACAAAACTCATGCATGCTTATTATCAAAATCGCTTTGTTTGAAAATGCTGCCTCGAGGGTACCTAGAGTATCACCATAAATAGAGCCAAGCCAGTCAAGCAAAGCCAGCTGGAACGCGAACTAACCGGTCCCTTTACAAAACTCACAATTTTTCTTTGAATGCAGGAACCCAAGTCACAAATCATCAAATACATTTATACACTCATATTTTCAGAAATACAACTCTCGAAGTTATCGCTTCACAACCAATATCCATACACGATATCCCCAGCAACCACAATATCGCAATCGGCAACCAGCTATCTGCCATCAGCTAAGAATCTCCTACTACTATTCGTCTCTCATCCCCTATATAAGGCTACTATCCTGCCTTCTGAGGTTAAGCTCTACCTTAATTTTCATTTTTTGCATTGCATAATGCTACTATTCTGCCTTCCGAGGTTAAGCTATACCTCCATATGCATTTCTTACATTGCATAAGGCTACTATTCTGCCTTCCGAGGTTAAGCTCTACCTCCATCTGTATTTCTTGCATTGCATAAGGCTACTATTCTGCCTTCCGAGGATAAGCTCTACCTCCATCTGCATTTCTTGCATTGCATAAGGCTACTATTCTGCCTTCCCAGGTTAAGCCCTACCTCCATTTGCATTCATTGCATTGTATAAGGCTACTATTCTGCATTCCGATGCTAAGCTCTGTCTCTATCAGCATCGGCTGGAATATCGCCATCTTCATCTGAATCTTGTACCGGCTGAAAGATCGCCACTTATATTTACACTTTACATCGGCTGAAATATTGCCATTTTTATTTACGCTTTACATCGGTTGAAAGATCGCCATTTATATTTACACTTTACATCGGCTGAAATATCACCGTTTTTATTTACGCTTTACATCGGCTAAAATATCGCCATTTTATTCAAGTCTTGCATAAGCTGAAAGACCGCCAAATCCTGTATTTCATGGGCTAAAATATCGCCAAAATTGTCCAAAGACATCATCGTTCAGAGGCACCATTTTCATAGCCCAAAAACATCATGCCATGGCCTGAGGATCGTGTCTTATCTCTGCATAGAATTATTCAACGGAATCATGGTTCAAAGGCATCATTCTCATAGCTGGAGAGCAGCATTTCATAGCCTGCGAATCCTTTATTATATGTTTCATGGCCCATGACACCATGGTCCGAGGACGTCATCCTAACCGTCCAAAGACAGCATTCATGGTCCAATGGGAACTTGCGTCATGTTTAAATTTATGCACAACATATGCACTCGTGTTGTCGATTTGCAGGTAAACTGGCTAGCAACGGTGGTTTCAATAGGAGCGATCCGGCTTCAGTTTCCGCAGCCATGTTAAACTCGTAGCAACGCTACCCCAATTCAAATATCTCGAAGAAATCTCCATCGACATGTTCCGCCGACGGGTCTTGAACTACATACGGCCTGATTATTGTAAAACCAAGGATATGTAGGTGGCTCAGGATTTAGAGCTCGGTCTAAATTCTTCAAATCGTTTGTTCGATCAAAATTGGCCATCATATCTTTACCCGATAACTCTTTCATCCTTCCCGGGTAAAGAGGGACAGCTGTTGATACCCAATTTTTTCCTATATATTTTTATATACAAAATACTTTTAAAATAGCATGTACATGAATATATAAGCACGCCCAAGAGTTTTGGTATTTTTTCCTAATTTTTAAAGATTTTAAAATCCATTTATTATCTATTCTATCAGTACAAAATCCAATAATTATTCCCAAGAATATTATTTTGGTGAACAATTTATTTTTATTCTCATATTTACACTAAAATATAATTAAGGTAATTTTTAAAATATTTTTTACAAATTTATTTCGTATTTAAAAGACTAAATTGCATATAACTGCAATTGTAGCTTACTTTAAGATTAATAGCATTTTATAATTATAAAATTAGTTCTAGTATTTTTTAAATTGACATTTATATGTTATATATTGGCACAGTACTTTTAATTTGCTTTTCAAATTATTTTATAAAATAAAAAGGGAAATTGGCTATTTATTATTTAGCCCCATTTCTATTTCAATTATATCCCTTTTTTACCTTTCAATTTTAACCATAAATTGGCCCAATTTCAATCCTAAATCGGACCAGCAAAATCCCTAAATTACCCGACCCCTGACCCAATTAAAAAACTCGCACGGCTCCCCTTGATCCAGGCCGTTGACCATAATTCCCCTTTCTTTTTTTAATTTCCAAACCCCCCTAACCTATTTCATTTCATCTAAAACGCCGCCTTTGAACCCCTTCGTCTATCAAACTCTCTCGAACCTTCTAGGAACCCTAATCGTCTCCCACCTTATTTCACCGTGTTTCCACCGGAATCTATGGCGTCTCAGGCCAAAGATGGTTTGTACTCACCCTTTATCACCATTAGACCTAAGATATTCAAGGCTGTGAAGCTTGACTTCGATGGTTCTCTTCCAAAACTTCTCAAATTTGTAGATCTATGGCTTCTCCGGCCATTACTCCGTCGTATTTAAGCAATATGAGCCTTTTCGACTCAGGATCTGACATTCCTCAAGACCTTTTTCATTTCTAGGGTTTTCTCTACAACCCTAAGCTGTTTGAGGTTCTTTACTTGCTTATTCTATTAGATCTGGAACATGTCTGTGTTCTATTGAACTTCTTAAAGGTTTTCCCCAAATTCGCTTTTTCAAAATCGTTTAATTTTGATTTAGGGTTTCCGAAAAGTTTCTTCAAAATATCTTTCTGATTCTTTTTGTTTTTTCTTTATGTGTGTTTGTCCGACTTCTTTTACTACGCATATGCTGTTCTTCTACTTTCTTTTCTCCTATGCTCACATATTAATCTTTTCTATATGTGTTTACAATTGAGTTCTTTGATTTTGTTGGCGTTACTGGACTATGTTTGTATTCTTACTAAGCATGATTCATCTGTTTTGCCTAAGTTTGTATCGTTTCTTCTAAACTTGTTTAAGTTCTGAGCTTTTCTCAAACGTGTTCTCCATGCTCTTAACTGTGTATCTTGTCTGCTTGTTTCTCATAAGTCTTTGGAAAAGACTCCTGAGCCTCTATGAAGCGTCTTGCCTTCTCATCTCTATTTTCTAACTCAATTTGAAACCCTAAGATTTGGGGGTTTCTTGGTAATTTTGATCCTTGTGTGTGAGTTTGGGTTCCTCTTTGGGACCCTGTACTTTCAGACTCCTCGTGAGTCTACAAATTGGACTTGTACCACTTTTTGCTTATGATTCTGAACCTCTCTTTAATTAAACTCCCTTCTAAATAATCTGACAATCCCTTCTTTATTTACATATTTGTGTGCTTTATATATAAGGACTCCGCTTTCAAAAAGGTTTTTACTAACTAATTGACTGATTCTGAAATCCTTTTAATAAGGCTGATGAGTTGTCATTGATTTTTCTTCAATCGAACCCCCTTTACCTCTTTACCTTTCTTGAATTGGTTCATTCAAATTGGACTTGTAATTTTGGTTTCATGGTTGTTTGATTGATTCCCTTGCCATATTTGGCACAAAGCGTGTACTATTGATTGTTTTCCTTAAATAACTTCTGTCTATTTACCGTTTTTGTGCTACTTTGAAAGGTTTTAATTAAAATTTCTTTCCTTAACTAGCTTTTACCCGTTGAAATAAGAATGAACTTAACCAAAGGGAGACTGATTTTAATGATATATTCCTTGCCTTTCTTACTTGTTTCTCCGCACTATAAAAGGGACTGCCATTATGTACTTTGACGACTTTATTCTTTACACAACCTTCACACCACTAGTCTTTAAAATACTTGCACACTTGCAATACTCTTTTGAATTCAATACTCTGTTTTGCTTGGGATCTTTTGGAACTGCTTTGCTTGCAACTTGGCTTTTTCAAGACTACTATTTTTACTTATTTCTTCTGAAACTGGTATGTTCTGATTTAATTTTTCTGCCTCACCTCTATGTGTTTACTTTATAGTTTCAACATTCTTGGTTACTTTGCTGTTCATGTTCAGTGATTAAATTATATATGTTCTTTCCTTGCATCTGTTTTTATTGTGAATCCCTACCCCCTATTCCCCTCTATGTGTCTGAGTTAAGTTTCTTGGTTTGGCAGTATCCAAATTACTGCTCAGGTCAGAACCTGATCCTCAATGGATCCTAACTCCCAATATTTGGCTAACAGGCTGGTCAGGGGTGTGCCAACATTTCTAATTGCTTGACATGACCACTAACCTACCATGGCTTTCCTAATTTCCTCTCCATGAACTTACACTTACTCTTAGACTCTAAGTTCTGCCCCCCTCCAATGAGCCTTGCTTTGGGACTTTGAATTCCCTATAAACTTGGATATTTGAGGGCTGGCCCTTCCATACAGTACTATAATCTAATTCTGCAATTTAATTGTGTGTAAGCACTGCCTGGAGTTCACAAAGCTCCTTGCAACTTTGACACACCCAAATGGTGAGAAAAGCCTTTGGAAATCCGATTGTGGAAGTTGGTTTATCTCATGTTGTTAGACCTTGAGTTTGAATTAGGTTGTTTGGTTATTGCTGGAACTTCTGATGTAATTTTAATCTCTTTATTTTGATTCATTCGAGTCAGTAATAATTTGTAATAACTATTGGGGATGGCTAGTGGAAAGGGATGGGAATGATTGTATGCAAAGGGTAGATAACTTGTCTATAGGATTTTCTAATTCCTACATTCACATAGACAACAGGCCTATAGGTTACCTATAAACTTCCGCATTCTCATCTTAGATAACTTTATTATAGGATTTTCTAATTCATGCATTCACATAGACAGCATGCCTATAGTTTATTTATAAATTTCTGTATCTCTGCATATATAAACTCTATCTCTAAGTCTCTGCATTTCTGCATATAGAAATCATGATCATAGGTTTTTCTGCACTTCTGCATATGCATGTCATTAGGCAAATAGTCATAGGTCTAATAATAATCAACTTCATTCTAGATACCATGCCTATAGGACTCTTTCATCTATGTAATCGTTTAAAACCAATAACGCTTGGATAACTTGCCTATGGGAATAATCAATCGAAACAACCTCATCTATTTTATCTATACGTCTAAAGCCAGTCATAAGGTCATTTAAAAATCTGCAGATCTTTTGTTTATAAAACCAGTGACCCTTTCTTTAAAACAGTATACTCTGTTAGATATCATGCCTATAGGTCTCACCTAGGCAAACCATTAGGTGATTAATTAACTGTGTCAATTTTTGATAAACTACAACCAGACCAGGCCTAATTCAAACTTCTCATCTGAGAAATATGTGATTAATCAGCCTATCCTAATGCTTTAATTAATTCAGACCATAACTAGTATTTGAAGTCATGCTAATATATTTGCCTTTAAGTGAGGAGGTCTGTTTGAGCCTTAACTGCTATTTGCTTCTTCCCTATTTGCTTATGTGTTTTATTTTTCGCCTAGACTTTTATCCTTTTTAAAACTCTGAAAAAGCCCCAACTCCCTCACTTTTAGGATTAGTAGTCTCAACACCTCCGGGACGGATAAGATTGAGACGGGTAATAGCATGTAATAAGTAACGATACTATTCCGCACTTTAATACCTTAGTGGGGTGGGAAGGGTAGACATGGATATGATGATCACGCGATAACACCATGCGTATAATTGGTTACCGGGTGTTGTGTGGATGATTTATGTTATTTGTCACACCTCCTTTTTATGCTACTATACCCCGGAAGAATGTGTAGTAAAGGGAGTTTTTTCGATTAAAGGACAATCGAAACGGGATTTATTATTAAGAGTTGGAGTCGCCACTTGAGAGATTTATGGTATCCCAAGTCACCGATTTGAATCTCGAATCGAGAAAAAAGTTGACTCTATATTATAGTCTATGAACCAGAAATCCGGATAAGGAAGTTTGTTAACCCGGGAGAAGGTGTTAGGCATTCCCGAGTTCTGTGGTTCTAGCACGGTCGCTCAACTGTCATATTTGGCTTATTTATCTGATTTTTTAACATGCTTTAACTTATGTGCAAATTTTAACTTTTAACCACTTTTAATTATTTTTTAAGGAATTGAATGTCGTTTAAAATATGTTTTTGGATCACGTCACATGAAATGCATCTAGATCCTCGACACATTTTATTCAACATTTTGGGATTTGGATTTGGGTGGCATGAAATGCACACCGAATTTAGGAAGGTAAAATTATTAAAGACGCGCCTAATGAGACTAACGCATTATTATTTTTGGGAAGGCCGTGAAATTCGCTAAACAGCCCGTCCCGAAATCTAAGAATTTTAATATATACATTCATGAGGACCCGCAATTTGTATTTTTATTTGGCGAGGCTCGTCTCATTTATTATTTAAGGATATCCTAAAGTGACTATGGTTTTCTATTTTTATTTGCCTCTAATAATAAAAGAAGTCCTAATTAATTAATATGCGCGAAAAGTCTCAAACTACATAACTCGATTTCAAACAGTTAAACCCAAAAGTTGAACGAAGAGAGCGGGACATTTCCAGTACACTACCAAAGCTTTAATTCACAGAAAATGGGCCGCCTGAGCCAACAACGGTCCATACACTTAATATCCTCTCGATTGAACTTCTATAGCCAGGGCGGGAATTATTTGGGCCTTAGGGACCATGACAGTCCAATTTGATCAACGGATGTAGGGGGGATCTAATTTGTAGAATTAATCATACTTGCATCAACCCATAATTCCTAATTTTTTGCACTCGAATTGACATCATTTTTAAGCTACTGCAGCACTGATTTTAACACAAGCTCAATTCTCATTTTTGTCTTAACACATAACTCACAATTGCTTGCTCATCCCTATTAATATAGAAAAGGTGTTACCTATAACTCACTCTAATGAATCACTTATTCAATAACGATTTAAATCACATATAGAGTCATGGATAATTTCCAATTTGAAACTAGACATACGTGACCTGGACTAATGTGAATAGGCACCTATATGCTGTGATTTGTCCTTGATTTTTTAGTGCAACTAGCAATTACCCGAACAATAAAACTATTTGACACCTTGAATTTGATTTCAACAGGAATGAGTTACATACTGGGGTTAACAGTCCATCACAATTCAAAACAAATCAAATCTGTTAAACAACAATTCTAATTACACATATACCTATTGTCCACAAGTTACAAAACAATCCATAGTTCGAATCTATATAGTCCATAACATGTTAATGATCTAACTAGTCCCTTACAGGCGCATTAATGCAAAAATTTATCATACAAATCTTAAAGCTAACTGCATTATAATAAACTAAAAAGAAAAGCAAAACTTCAATGAATGTCAAACTGCAATTGTCTTTTCATTCCTTTAGAAAAATTACACCAAAACAGGTTCAAATGTGTACCTGGTATTTAGAACAAGACGAAGAAGAAATAGAGGTCAGCAGCAGTGAACAGATGCTCAAAAACAGCCCAGGAATAGTTTACAATCCAGAAATGTTTTTTAACACCAAACAGGATCAACAGATCAACCCAAATAAGTTCGAATACACCCCAATGACCTCCAAATGAACCCAGAAACCTTTACACTTTCAGCAGACTAGAATTCAATCCAAATAAACCAAGTTCAACTCACATTTAATCCACAGACAATCTGAACTATTTTTAAATCTCAATATTAAACAAGGATAGAGAAATTTGAGTTACTTTGGACTCGAAGTAAGTTGCAATGTTGAATTGCAAGTTGGAATTCGAGGATGGGCTTAGGAAATTGCAATGAAATGGTAATGTTCTTAAAACTGCATTCCCTTCCTTAAAAATCTCCTTTTCAAAAACTGAATTCCCTCTCTCAATCTCTATCTCTCTCTTTATGTCTCTATGTGTTCAAAAATGTCTCTCAAACTGAATAACTTTCAAAGTTTTTTTTTCTCAAAATAATGTCCAGAATTATCTTTTTTTCAGTCTCCTGCTTTCTCCTCTGAACTCCAGCCTTTAAATAGGCATTCAGCTAGTGTTATATCCACTATGTTTCAACTTTTCAGTTGTTAATTATCCATTACCTTAGTGCCTTTTTTAAAAACTAATAGTGCTCATTTCAGTCCTTAAAATCATCAATAAGTGCAATTTCCACTAAGGAATGTTTCCACTTAGTTTATTAGCAGCCTTTAGTTTAATTACTAGTGGCTCAAATTTTAGTTAACCCCTCAATTACCCTTAAAATCCCCTATGAATTACTGTGAATTATCTTAGAATCCCCTACTGTCCTGCCTCACCTCTGTAAACCCATCAACTATGACCAATTGGATTAACTGAAAACCTAATCACTGATTAACCTAAACCAATTCTTAATTAATCACTGAAACACAATGGACTGTATCTAGACCAAGAACATATCAGTTATAACCAATTCAACTTACCAGATCAGTCAGTAATTTAAAATAGAAACTCATATCAAATTGAATGGCACCGAAACAGAGGGAATGAGCTAATCATAATCATGATCAACTCAGAAAAAAAAATGAACGAGCAGGGAACTAACAGTATGATGAATCAACAAAGAGCAGGGGATTGAACAATACACACAAAATCAAACTATAAGAGAAATTAATCAACCTGTCGAATTATTCTTATCAAAGGCATGCATTATTTGGATCAGGATCACCTCAAAACTTGATTAAATTACCAATTTATTGCTTTGAATTAGCTACATTGGCAAGTGAACACTAAATAACAGAAGTAGAGATAAAAAATCATATAGAACTTGACCAAACCAAAAAGAAAAATTCAGGGTTGAACCAAACTAACATACAAGCGTATTCAAATAATTCAAACGCCTACAACACGTGCTGATCAATCAGAAGAAAGTTGACCCAAGAAAAGGTCCAGAAGAGGAGGAGAAGGTAATCGACAAAAATAAAGAAAAAAAATCAAATAGATGAAGACACCACGCAACTTACACAAATAAATAATAATCAAAAATAGAACAGAAAAAAGGACAGGAAAATTACCTCAAAAATCAAAGCGGACTCCGTTTAGTTAACCTTTGACTTAATCCCTTTGAGGTAAAAACGGACTTTAATCGAGTGTTCTCTACTGATAACACTCGACTAAAGTCTATTAGAACCTCAAATTCTCTAATCTCGGACATGCTCAGTTTTGGTCCTTCTACGGTTCTTGGCTCAGAACCGTCATTTGACAATTTCTAGGCAGATTCGAATGAAGGCGTTTGGATATTTGGAATGAGCAGGTGAAGGCGAGGCTAGGGCATTAATTTGAGGTGATTTGGGTGAACTAGGGTTTTGGTCTGATTCTTCAAATGAAGATTCGAGACGTTTGGTAATGATTCGGGGGAAACCGTTTTGGGGCTTGGAAAGAGGAGTTCACGGGGAGTCTATGGTGTATTTTTGGTGGGGTTTGGTGACTGACCGTCATCGTGGGCGATTTTTGATGGGCGGTCAGCGGCGGAGTGAGGCGGAGGGAGACGAGCTCGTCTCTGAGGCTTAGAGACGACAAGGTAGGGTTTGGCTTGGGGGGGCTGGGTAGGAGACTAGGTTTATATACATGAGGGGAAATTGATGTTGGCCGTTTAATCAAACGAGATCAACGGCCTGGATCATTTACTTATATGTAGATGGTGTCGTTTGGTGCGATGATGGGACGGGTTGAGAGATGGTAACGGGTCGGGCTGGATATGGGTTATAGGGTAGATGATCTGGACCGTTGATCAAGTGAGATCGACGGCCCAGATTAGGCATGACAGTACGACGTCATTCGGGACGTCTGTGAGACCAGCATGTTTGGACCGGGCATAGGGGTGTTTTGGGCCTGGTTTTTGGGTTATTTTGGACTGGCCCAATCCGATTTTGCTCTTTATTTCATTTCTTCCTTTCTTTTATTTTCCCTTATTTCTAAATTAAATTATAAACCAAATCACAAATACTAATTAATTCCTAAAGACAATCATCACACACAATTAAATAAAATCACACAATTTGACATTAAATGCTAAAAAATGCAAAGTACATATTTTTGTGATTTTTTCATTTTTGTAAAATAACTTAATTACTCCTAATTGTAAAATTAAATCCTAAATTCAAATGTGATATATTTTGTATTTTCCTTAATTGAAACAAATAAATATGCAATGACAAATGCAAACAATAACACAAAATTCACAACAATCGCAAACAAACAAAAAATTATTTTATTTTGAATTTCTTTTGGAATAATTCGTACAGGGCAAAAATCACGTGCTCACAGCTGCCCCACTTTGTCCGGAAACACGAAGAGTTTTCGTGCAAAGATAAAGTGAGTAGATACGAGCGGTTTTTGCTCGTTTGAGTACTCTGTGTGAAGCATTTTTTGAAAGATTTGACCGAACCTTTGCTTCAAAATGTCTCCTACATATCCCTGGCTAAAAGGGAATCAGGTCGGTGTAGTTTGGGAAGTTTTGGTAGCTGGGACTACCATGAGACCGTGGTTTTACTGTTACTGTTGTTGCTACTACTGCTACTGCTTACTGACCTCCTTATTACACCGTGCTAAACAGAAAATAAGAAACTAGACTAAACTAGACTATGAGTTACAAAATCTTATCTAGATCTTAAACTTGCTCTTGCGCCTCTTGTTGCCTTGCTTGGACTGCTTGTTTCTTTCTTGTGAACTTCGAATTATTTTCCTTTCGAAGCTTGAATTGCCTTCTTCTGACCATTGTTAACTTTCTTCCGACTTCTGAACTTGGATTTATGCTGGGGATCTTGTTGTAATCCTCCGCTTTACTGACTTCAACTTGAAATGTATTCCTCTGTTATATGGGCGGGCTCTCGACTTCAATCTTCAACTTAAATGTATTCCTCAGTTATACGGGCGGGCTCCCAACTTCAATCTCCAACTTGAATGTATTCCTCTGTTATACGGGCGGGCTCCCGACTTCAATCTCCAACTTAAATGTATTCCTCGGGCTCCCTACTTCAATCTTCAACTTAAATGTATTTCTCTGTTATACAGGTAGGTCCCGACTTCAATCTCCAACTTGAAATGTATTCCTCTATTATACGGGCGGGCTCCTGACTTCAATCTTCAACTTAAATGTATTCCTCTGTTATACGGGCGGGCTCCTGACTTCATTCTTCAACTTAAAATGTATTCCTCTGTTATACGGGCGGGCTCCCAACTTCATCCTCAACTTAATTGTATTCCCCTGTTATACGAGCGGGCTCCCGACTTCAATCTCCAATTTGAATGTATTCCTCTGTTATACGGGCGGGCTCCCGACTTCAATCTCCAACTTGAAGTGTATTCCTGTATTATACGGGTGGGCTCTCGACTTCATTCTTCAACTTAAAATGTTTTCCTCTGTTATACGGGCGGGCTCCCGACTTCAATCTCCAACTTGAATGTATTCCTCTGTTATACGGGCGGGCTCCCGACTTCAATCTCCAACTTGAAATGTATTTCTCTGTTATACAGGTAGGTCCCGACTTCAATCTCCAACTTGAAATGTATTTCTCTGTTATACGGGCGGGCTCCTGACTTCAATCTTCAACTTAAATGTATTCCTCTGTTATACGGGCAGGCTCCCGACTTCATTCTTCAACTTAAAATGTATTCCTCTGTTATACGGGCGGGCTCCCAACTTCATCCTCAACTTAATTGTATTCCCCTGTTATACGAGCGGGCTCCCGACTTCAATCTCCAACTTGAATGTATTCCTCTGTTATACGGGCGGACTCCCGACTTCAATCTCCAACTTGAAGTGTATTCCTCTATTATACGGGTGGGCTCTCGACTTCATTCTTCAACTTAAAATGTTTTCCTCTGTTATACGGGTGGGCTCCCGACTTTAATCTCCAACTGATTCCAAAAGAGGGGTATGAAAGAATAAATAAGGCTCAAAAGGGGAAGCAAGGGTTAAAGTGTTTGGATAGAAGAACAAATTGCCTCTGTCATTTCATTCTCCGATAAATGCCAAGTACAAACCAACAAACAAAAACAATTACAATCAAAGAAATCATACATAATATCTCTTGACTGCATCAGAATTGATAGCCATGTCGATACATCTTCCTTCGACATCTGTCAAACATAAAGCGCCATTAGATAACACTCTGGTCACAATAAAGAGTCCTTGCCAGTTCGGGGCGAACTTACCCTTTGCTTTGGCCTGATGTGGCAGGATTCGTTTCAACACTTGCTGCCCCGCTTCAAACTTCTTGGGACGCACTTTCTTATTGTATGCTCTTGCCATCCTCTTTTGATACAATTGGCCATGACATGCTGCTGCCAATCTCTTTTCACCAATCAAGCTCAATTGCTCCAACCGGATTTTGACCCATTCAGCATCATCAATCACAGCTTCATCGACAATTCGGAGAGACGAAATTTCAACTTCCGCCGGTATCACCGCTTCAGTTTTGTATACCAACAAATAAGGAGTTGCACCTACTGAAGTACGAATAGTAGTGCGATAACCCAACAATGCAAACGGTAACTTTTCATGCCATTGTCTGGATCCTTCTACCATTTTCTTTAATATCTTCTTTATATTCTTGTTGGCTGCCTCAACCGCTCCATTCGCTTTGGGACGATACGGGGTGGAATTACGGTGTGTAATCTTAAACTTTTGACATACTTCTTTCATCAAACTGCTGTTAAGATTAGCACCCTTATCTGTGATGTCACCTTTGGGATCCCAAATCTACAAATGATATGGGAATGAACAGGATCCACCACTGCTTTCTTGGTTACCGACTTGAAAGTTTTAGCTTCAACACACTTGGTGAAATAATCGATGGCTACTATAATAAACCTATGACCATTAGAATCTACCGGCTCGATGGTTCCAATGACATCCATGCCCCATGCAACAAAGGGCCAGGGCGCTGACATTGTGTTTAATTCTGTGGGAGGACAATGAATCAGATCTCCGTGTATCTGGAATTGATGGCATTTACGCACAAAACCGATATAATCTCGCTCCTAGTGAGCCAATAATACCTTGCTCGAAGAATCTTCTTCGCCAATACATATCCACTCATATGTAGCCCACAGACTCCAGAATGCACCTCTGTCATGACTGTCGCGGCTTGACTGGCGTCTATGTATCTTAGCAATCCCAAGTCCGGTTTTCTTTTGTACAACACTCCTCCACTGAGGAAAAATCCATTCGCCAACTGCCGAATGGCTCTCTTTTGATCTCCTGTGGCCTGCTCCGGGTATATCCTCGTCCTGAGGTATTCCTTGACATCATAGAACCATGGTTCGCCATCTAGTTCTTCCTCTATCATGTTACAATAAGTATGCTGATCATGAACCTGAATGTGCAGCGGATCAACATGAATTTTATCTGGATGGTGTAACATTGATGATAAGGTGGACAAAGCATCGGCAACCTCGTTATGCACTCTTGGGATGTGCCTAAACTCCACTGATCGAAACCGTTGACATAGATCGTGCAAACATTGTCGATACGGTATGAGCTTCAAATCCCGTATTTCCCATTCACCTTGAATTTGATGTACCAGGAGGTTCGAGTCTCCCAAGACCAAAACATCCTGGACATCCATATCCGCAGCTAACCGTAAACCCAAAATGCATGCCTCATACTCAGCCATGTTGTTGGTGCAATAGAACTGTAGCTGAGCCGTAACAAGATAATGATGCCCTATTTTGGAAATAAGTACCGCTCCTATTCCAACTCCCTTCGCATTTGCAGTTCCATCAAAGAAAAGCTTCCATCATGGTTCCTCAGTCAACTCCAACTCGTCGACATGCATCGCTTCTTCATCAGGAAAATACATCCTCAATGGCTCATATTCTTCATCGACCGGATTCTCGGCCAAGTGATCCGCTAGCGCTTGTGATTTCATCGCAGTTCGGGTCACGAAGACAATGTCGAACTCCGTAAGCAAAATCTGCCACTTCGCCAACCTCCCTGTGGGCATAGGCTTCTGGAAAATATACTTCAATGGGTCCAAACGAGATATGAGGTAAGTAGTATAAGATGACAAATAATGCTTCAACTTCTGTGCCACCCAAGTTAGGGCGCAACATGTCTTCTCAAGTTGAGTGTACTTAACCTCATAAACCGTAAACTTCTTACTGAGGTAATAGATGGCCTGCTCCTTCCTGCCTGTGATGTCGTGTTGCCCCAGTACACAACCAAATGAATTCTCCAGGACCTTTAGATAGAGAATCAACAGTCTTCCTGGCTCCGGTGTAACCAACACAGGTGGATTCGATAAATACCCTTTTATCTAGTCAAATGCCTCCTGACATTCTTCCGTCCATTATATTGCAACATCTTTCTTCAGTAACCGAAAAATGGGTTCGCAGGTCGCGGTGAGTTGAGCGATAAACCTGCTGATGTAATTCAACCTTCCCAACAAACTCATCACTTCGGTTTTGTTCTTTGGAGGCGGCAACTCCTGAATGGATTTGATCTTTGACGGGTCCAACTCAATGCCTCGCCAATTGACTATGAATCCCAATTGCTTTCCAAATGGAACACCAAATGCACATTTAGCAGGGTTGAGCTTAATATCATACCTTCGAAGTCTTTGGAAAAACTTCCTTAGGTCTCCTACGTGGTCTGCCTGCCGCTTGGATTTTATAATCACATCATCCACGTATACCTCAATCTCTTTTTGTATCATATCATGAAACACAGTAGTCATTGCCCTCATGTACGTTGCTCCATCATTCTTCAAACCAAATGGCATTACCCGATAGCAATAAGTTCCCCATGGCTTGATGAAAGCCGTCTTCTCTGCATCTTCCTCGTCCATCAAAATCTGATGATACCCAGCATAGCAATCCACAAAAGACCCGATCTCACGCTTGGCACAATTATCGATCAAGATATGGATGTTGGGTAACGGGAAGTTATCCTTTGGGCTCGCTCTTTTCAGATTGCGGTAATTGACACATACCCGGATTTTTCCATCTTTCTTCAGCACTGGCACCACATTAGCCAACCAACTAGGATATCGAGTAACCCGAATAACCTTTACATTCAGTTGTTTGGTTACTTCCTCCTTAATCTTCACACTCATGTCAGTTTTGAACTTCCTCAATTTCTGCTTGACGGGAGGGCATGCCGGGTCAATGGGTAACTTGTGAACCACTAAATCGGTGCTCAAACCCGGCATGTCGTTGTATGACCATGCAAAAACATCCTTGAACTCAACAAGTGCTTTGATTAACTCTTCCCTGATGTTCGGTTCAATGTGGATGCTTATTTTAGTTTCCCGAACGTCATCCGCATCCCCCAAATTAATGGCTTCCGTGTCATTTAAGTTGGGCTTGGCTTTCTCTTCAAACTGGCTTAACTCTCTGTTAATTTCCTCAAAGGCTTCATCCTCATCGTATTCCGACTCATCATCATATTCTACCTCTTGCACTACCAGTTCGGAATTAGATTGATTTTTTAGACTAGGTTGAAGATCCGTCGTGCATGCCATGTCATTAAGACCAGTATAAAGAGAACTGTTCAGAAAAGGAAAGAAGAAAACAAAATTAAAACAAAATAAAGAGTAAAGAAGAAACTTTCATTGATTGAAGTACGAGATAACAAGGTTTCACACTTTTGACGAGTACAAAATAAAAGAAAACTGGATTACAACCCAGGAATAATCCAGCTAAGCATGAAGGAAAAATCAAAGCCTACTACCAAGCCTCCCTCCGCATGGGCAGAGGAGTAGCCATCCAATTGTTGATCTTGGCCTTAGACCCCACAAACTGCACATCTGCCTTGCTGGATCCTTCCCCAACTTCTACCATATTGACTTCGGAAAATAGTCTTTTAAAACTTTCATCCAAATCCCCATTTACACCAATCAGTTGCCCTATAACCTTGGACAACAATTGCTTTTTGATACTCGGCCTGACAAAAGATCGGGACAGGCATGGGATTGGCTTGGGAAGGACCCATGCCCTCTTCTTCATCTTCTTAGCCCGTCGCACATCCGCCACTGTAGGATTAAACCCCAGCCCAAATGTATCCAGATTCTTGGGCAAAGAAACCGGTTTAACAATACCTTAAAGATCAACCCCCAAACCTTTGCCTGGCACAAACCCATTTTTCAGCATCTCCGAGGCCACCATGACAGTTGCAGCCGCTATTCAGGGAAGTGGAATGTTTTCACCCTCGGGAACTTTGTCCACTGAAACCGTATTGAAAACCTGGTAAACCCACGGCCCCTTGTCATCATCACTCTCTATGAAGGGTATGATGGCATCACTTACGGCGCATGTGTTGTCTTCCCCATGCACTACGATCTCTTGTCTATCCCACTCGAACTTGACCATCTGATGTAGTGTAGAAGGCACTGCTTTGGCAGTGTGAATCCATGGTCGCCCCAACAAAAGATTATACGACACTCCGACGTCTAACACCTGAAACTCCATGGTGTACTCAACTAGGCCAATTGTCAATTCAAGTATGATGTCACCTACTGTGTATGTACCACCACCATGAAACCCTCAAACGCAGAAGCTATTTTTGTGAATTCTGTCGTTATCAACCTTCAGCTTGTTCAAGGTGGACAACTGGCAAATATTGGAACTGGACCCATTATCGATCAATACTCAAGTGATTACCGAGTCTTCACACTTCATGGTTAGATAGAGAGCTCTATTATGTTCTGTACCCTCCAGGGGCAACTCATCATCAGAAAATGTCACCCGGTTCACCTCAAAAATCTTGTTTGCTATTTTCTCTAGATGGTTCACAGAGATCTTATCCGGCACATGGGCTTCGTTCAGAATTTTCATCAATGCCCGGCGGTGCTCGTCTGAATGGATCAGTAATGATAGCAATGAGATTTGTGCCGAGGTTTTCCTCAGCTGCTCCATAATGGAGTAATCTTGTGCCTTCATCTTCTTCAAAAACTCCTCCGCATCCTCCTCTGTTACTAGCTTCTTTATTGCCCCTGGATTGGCCCTTCTCAATTCTGCGGGAGCAAAACACCTTCCTTAACGAGTTAGAGCTTGGGTTTCACACACTTTTTCCATAACCTCTTTCCCTTTATACATCACCGCCACTTAATTGTAGCTCCATGGCACGGCGTTTTCACTGATTATTGGCAACTACATTACCGGTTTGATGACAACTGGTTCTATGTAAGCCCTTTTTACTACCACGGGTATGCTTGGCACCCCCTGAATCACTACCTTGACAGGCTCTGCTTTCTTCGCAGCAATAGACGACTCTTTCCCCATCACTACAACTGACTTGGTGTCTACACTTTCTAGTTGTACCACTGCCTTCTCTTTGGTCTTCTTTTCTTTGGGACTGGCTTCACTGGCCCGGATCATCATTACTATTTGTGAGGGCTTCTTAAACTCCCCTCCCTTATGCACTAGTTCGATCATGTGGGTCTCATGGTGCGTTGGTAGCAGATTCTGGTTGATGTTTGGTGCTTCTGGAGCTTGAACCTCAATCCTGTTGGTATCAATAAGGTTTTGCACTGCAGTCTTCAACTTCCAGCATTTCTCAATATCATGTCCGGGTGCCCCTGAACAATATTCACACCTTACTGACTGGTCTAGATTTTTAGGGAGGGGATATGGCATTTTGGGCTCAATAGGATTCAATAGGCCTAACTGCCTCAATTTGTGGAAAAGAGTAGTATAGGATTCTCCCAGCGGAGTAACTGTTCTCTGCTTCTGTATCCTCTCATTCCTGAAAGCTTGATTCCCATGGAAACCCGATCCTACAGGATTTCTATAGGCCTTTGGGGGTGGATATGTGTTTTGTGGGGGTGGGTATGTATTTTGGGGAGCCGGTGCACGCCATTGCTGGTGAACCGGAGGTTGGGTATATGTTTGGGCGTGATGGACAGAAAAACGTGGCTCTGGGTAGTAAGGTTGTGGAGGGCTATATGGGGTGTATGGGTAACTCAGGCAGTGGGGTCTGGGCTGGTGGTAAGGTGAATGACCTCTAGATCTGGACCAAGTGCCTGCTTCGACTGTTGCGACTTCTTCTTTCTTCTTTTTCCCGAGCACACCTCCTGTGCGCTCTGGATAGCTTGAGTGGTGGCTTTGATTGCCGAGTAACTCATTATTTTATTAGACTTGAGTACCTCTTCGATCATACCGCCCCTTTTCACAACCTCATTAAACGATTTGCCAATCGCTGTCACCAATTTACCAAAGTAAGTTGGCTCCAAAGCTTGCAAAAAGTAATCGACCATCTCTCCTTCCTTCATTGGGGGATCAACCCTTGTGGCCTGTTCTCTCCAGCGGAACCCGTATTCCTTGAAACTATCCCCAGGTGTCTTCTCCAATTTTATAAGTGACAAATGATCTGGAATGATTTGCAGATTGTACTGGAAGTGACCGGCAAATGCTTGTGTCAAGTCATCCCAGGTGTACCATCTACCATGGTCTTGGCATGTGTACCACTCCAATGCAGACCCGCTCAAACTTTAGCTGAAGTACGCCATCAGCAACTCATCTTTTCCGTCTGCCCCTCTCATCTTACTGCAAAATCCTCGCAAATATGCCACTGGATCACCATGCCCATCATATAGATCGAACTTAGGCATCTTGAACCTAGCTGGCAACTGAACATCTAGAAACAGGCATAAATCCTTATACGCCACGCTGATTTGGCCACCCAGTCCTTGCATATTTCGGAAAGATTGCTCTAGGCTCTTTACTTTGCGAACCATTTCTTCTTGCTCTGGATTATTGTTCTATTTTTCGGGTGCTTCCGGGTTGTCAAGCTGAAGAGGAAACGGGTAAGGTTCAGATACTTTGAAGGTGGGTTCAGTAGGATAATATTGATGATCCTGAGTTTGGAACACAGGCTCGTTGGAAGACCTGTGAAGTGTGGCCGGTGGAGGTGACACGAAAATAGGGGTAATTGGTGGAGGAGGGTATGGGTTTGTTTTTGGCATTTGGGGTGTCCGGGAGGCGGTTTTTTGGTGTTGTTGATATGTAGGAAATTTGAGTGATGAGTCCGAAACAAGCCGTTCCGGAGATTGGGCGGGTGTCGGGAGAAAAGTGGGGTTAGCAGGATAGGGTGGTGCTGGCTAACCGCTTGTCCAAGCTTGGTACATCTCGGCCATCTGCAGTTTTAATTTGTACACCTCATCTTTCATTGCTTGTACATCTACCTCTTCTACCTCCATGTTTCCTTCTCTATCAAGGCTAGACATTATTTTCGGTATCGGTCCCTTTGATCTGGTCTGATAGTGGTGTTGTGCCAGTACGCTCTAAGTAAACTAACTGATTGAGATTTCTGGAATATCAAAAAACTTGTTAGTTTTCAGAGTTTTAACAAACATGCAATTGCACGTTGATATGCAATGCACCTTGGCAATTTAACCTAAGCAATTGCTTGCTCATCCCCTATTAAAGTAGAAAAGGTGTTACCTATAACTCACTCTAACAAATCACTTATTCAATAACGATTTAAATCACATATAGAGTCATGGATAATTTCCAATTTGAAACTAAACATACATGACCTAGACTAATGTGAATAGGCACCTATATGCTGTGATTTGTCCTTGATTTTTTAGTGCAGCTAGCAATTACCCAAACAATAAAACTATTTGACACCTTGAATTTGATTTCAATAGGAATGAGTTACATACTGGGGTTAACAGTCCATCACAATTCAAAACAAATCAAATAAGTTAAATAACAATTCTAATTACACATCTATCTATTGTCCACAAGTTACAAAATAGTCCATAGTTTGAATCTATATAGTCCATAACATGTTAATGATCTAACCAGCCCCTTAGAGGGCATTAATGCACAAATTTATCATACAAATCTTAAAGCTAACTGCATTATAATAAACTAAAAAGAAAAGCAAAATTTCAATGAATGTCAAACTGCAATTGTCTTTTCATTCCTTTGGAAAAATTACACCAAAACAGGTTCAAATGTGTACCTGGTATTTAGAACAAGACGAAGAAGAAATAGAGGTCAGCAGCAGTAAGCAGATGCTTAAAAACAGCCCAGGAATAGTTTACAATCCAGAAAAGATTTTTAACACCAAACAGGATCAACAGATCAACCCAAATAAGTACGAATACACCCCAATGACCTCCAAATGAACCCAGAAACCATTACACTTTCAGCAGACTAGAATTCAATCCAAATAAACCAAGTTCAACTCACATTTAATCCACAGACAATTTGAACTATTTTTGAATCTCAATATTGAACAAGGATAGAGAAATTTGAGTTACTTTGGACTCGAAGTAAGTTGCAATGTTGAATTACAAGTTGGAATTCGAGGATGGTCTTAGGAAATTGCAATGAAATGGTAATGTTCTTAAAATTGCATTCCCTTCCTTAAAACTCTCCTTTTCAAAAACTGAATTCCCTCTCTCAATCTCTATGTCTCTCTTTATGTATCTATGTGTTCAAAAATGTCTCTCAAACTGAATAACTTTCAAAGTTTTTTTTTTCTCAAAATGATGT
Source organism: Nicotiana glauca (assembly GCA_026770625.1). Classification (NCBI taxonomy): domain Eukaryota; kingdom Viridiplantae; phylum Streptophyta; class Magnoliopsida; order Solanales; family Solanaceae; genus Nicotiana; species Nicotiana glauca. Next base: position 65,517 of record MU713359.1, read on the forward strand.
CCAGAATTATCTTTTTTTTTTCAGTCTCCTCCTTTCTCCTCTGAATCCAACCTTTAAATAGGCATTCAGCTAGTGTTACATCCTCTATATTTTAACTTTTCAATTGTTAATTACCCATTACCTTAGTTCCTCTATTTTAAACAGATAGTGCTCATTTTAGTCCTTAAAATCGGCAATAGGTGCAATTTCCACTAAGGAATATTTCCACTTAGTTTATTAGCAGCCTTTAGTTTAATTACTAGTGGCTCAAATTTCAGTTAACCATTGAATTACCCTTGAAATCCCCAATGAATTACTGTGAATTACCTTAGAATCCGCTACTGTCCTGCCTCACCTCTGTAAACCCATCAAATATGACCAATTGGATTAACTGAAAACCTAATCACTGATTAACCTAAACCAATTCTTAATTAATCATTGAAACACAATGGACTGTATCTAGAACAAGAACATATCAGTTATAACCAATTCAACTTACCAGATCAGTCAGTAATTTAAAATAGAAACTCATATCAAATTGAATGGGATCAAAACAGAGGGAATGAGCTAATCATAATCATGATCAACTCAGGAAAAAAAATGAACGAGCAGGGAACCAACAGTATGATGAATCAATAAAGAGCAAGGGATTGAAAAATACACACAAAATCAAACTATAAGAGAAATTAATCAACCTTTCAAATTATTCTTATCAAAGGAAGAACAGGCATGCATCATTTGGATCAGGATCACCTCAAAACTTGATTAAACTACCAATTTATTGCTTTGAATTCTCTACATTGGCATGTGAACACTAAATAACTGAAGTAGAGATGAAAAATCATATAGAACTTGACCAAACCAAAAAGAAAAATTCAGGGTTGAACCAAACTAACATACAAGTGTATTCAAATGAATCAAACGCCTACACACGTGCTGATCAATCAGAAGAAAGATGACCCAAGAAAAGGTCCAGAAGAGGAGGAGAAGGTAATCGACAAAAATAAATAAAAAAAATCAAACAGATGAAGACACCACGTAACTTACACAAATAAATAATAATAAAAAATAGAACAGAAAAAAGGACAGGAAAAATACCTCAAAAATCAGAAACCAAGCGGGCTCCATTCAGTTAACCTTTGACTTGAACCCTTTGAGGTAAAAATGGACTTTAATCGAGTGTTCTCTATTGAGAACTCTCGACTAAAGTCTATTAGAACCTCAAATTCTCTAATCTCAAACATGCTCAGTTTTGGTCCTTCTAGGGTTCTTGGCTCAGAACCGTCATTCGACAATTTCTAGGCAGATTCAAATGAAGGGATTTGGATATTTGGAATGAGTAGGTGAAGGCGAGGCTAGGGCATTAATTTGAGGTGATTTGGGTGAACTTGGGTTTTGGTCTGATTCTTCAAATGAAGATTCGAGACGTTTGATAATGATTCGAGGGAAACCGTTTTGGGGGTTGGAAAGAGGAGTTCACGAGGATTCTATGGTGCATTTTTGGTGGGGTTTGGTGACTGACCGCCGCCGTGGGCGATTTTTGGCGAACGGTCAGCGGCAGAGTAAGGCGGAGGGAGACGAGCTCATCTTTAAGGCTTAGAGACGATGAGGTAGGGTTTGGCTTGGGGGGCTGGGTAGGAGACTAGGTTTATATACCTGGGGGGGGATTGATGTTGGCCATTTGATCAAATGAGATCAACGGCCTGGATCATTTAATTATATGGAGACAGTGTCGTTTGGTGTGATAATGGGGTGGGTTGAGAGATGGTAATGGGTCGGGCTCGATATGGGTTATAGGGTGGATGATTTGGACCGTTGATCAAGTGAGATCGACGGCCCAGATTGGGCGTTACAGTACGACGTCGTTCGGGACGTCTGTGAGACCAGCCTGTTTGGACCGGGCACAGGAGTGTTTTGGGCCTGGTTTTTGGGGTTATTTTGGACTGGCCCAATCCGATTTTGCTCTTTATTTCATTTCTTCCTTTCCTTTATTTTCCCTTATTTCTAAATTAAATTATAAACCAAATCACAAATACTAATTAATTTCCAAAGACAATCATCACACACAATTAAAATAAAATCACACAATTTGACATTAAATGCTAAAAAATGCAAAGTACATATTTTTGTGATTTTTTTATTTTTGTAAAATAACTTAATTACTCCTAATTGTAAAATTAAATCCTAAATGCAAATGCGATATATTTTGTATTTTCCTTAATTGAAACAAATAAATATGCAACGACAAATGCAGACAACAACACAAAATTCACAACAATTGCAAACAAACAAAAAATTATTTTATTTTGAATTTATTTTGGAGTAATTAGTACAAGGAAAAAATCACGTGCTCAGATTATTTATAAACCTAGGACCCTCCTCCCTCCTTATGTACTTACGTTCTTATTTTCTTTACACTGCCAGTTTCCAGTTCTTCAAACTTTGTATTTTGCTTTAAATCATTTTTAACCTCTTTGAATTTCTAGCACTATTTTCGTTTTTCCAAATTTCCGCCCATTTCACTTCTCTGTCTGATTGTTTGCACTCGTTACTTGATCTCCATTTTACTGCAGTTATATATTAATTTAAAACAACTATGAAACCACATATTCCCTAACTTCAGCATGTTTAGTTAACCTTTATACATTCCCTACTTGTAATCGTTATGTGGAAGTTATTTTGTATGTTTACTTGTTTTTTTAAAGTCACAATTGTAGCATGGCCGGGAACCACACTAGTGGATCTTGGGAGGTGCCTAACACCTTCCCCCTGAGATAATTTCAAGCCCTTACCCATTCTCTAGTTCTTCTTCTCTTTTAATTTCTTAGTGTTATGATGCACTTAATCATTAGATAGCGACTCTTCTAAATCTCAAACCCAAATTCCTAAAAGGAATAGAGTTGTCCGCCCAAATGTCATAAATACGATTTCGCCTTAGGAAAAAGGGGGCATCGATATCATCCTACAATCACAGCAATACTGCGCGAAAACCATTCATAAGTACCATGATAACCTATGTCTAGCCTTAGAGCTCTCAGAAGTAAGACTACTGAGCTGAAACGATAGAATATCCTTCCACAAGGTGATGACAATAGTTAAATCAACTACGTCGGAAGAAGCATCCCGCACCACCTCTGTAGTACCTTTAAAATTTATCAATTCCTGATCTATAATAAGTGCTTCGCGTCGCATAAGATCGATTGGAAGGAAACAAAGGCATAAGCCTCAAAGGAATCAAATCACACGATGAAAAAATCAAGAAGGGAAGTGCTCCTAACAGCCCTGTAGCCTCCAGAAGATAAGTAAAGACGTCTCCGTACCGATATGCGAGACTCTACTAGACTTGCTCATGACTCATGAGACCTAAGGGAACCTAGTGCTCTAATACCATGTTGTCACGACCCAAAATGCACTAAGGGTTGTGATGGCGCCGGACACCATTGTCAAGCAAGCCAACACTAAATAACTAGTAACTTCTCATTTTAGATATTTTTGAATTCACTTCTTATATACATTTAAACAATCAAGAATAAATTCTGCTGAATAAATAATAATATCTTTAACAATTTTAAAATACTGAATAATCCCATAGACATCCCAGAACTCGGTGTCACAAGTGCATGAGCAATTACTAAGAAATCGAATAAAGTGCAATAATTGTCCAGAATACAAATTGGACAGAAAGAAAATACAATACGCTGAAAGAGACTATACTAACTGCGGGTCACCTCGAGAAATGCAGCTCACCTAGTCCCAGTATAATCCATACTGCTACGCCCAGTATGCCACTAGAAATGCATGTGCCTGTGCAATAAAAATGCACAACAAGTGTAGCATGAGTACGAAAATAACATGTACTCAGTAAGTATCCCGCCTAATCTCGAATAAGTAGAGACGAGAGGTCGACTTCGACACTTACTATTGGTCCAATAATGATACACAATTAATATAATAAAATCAAAGATTTTTATAAACATGTTGTAACTCAATAGAATGAAACAACTAAACAATTCTTTTATTCATGGGAAAATTTTCAAATTTTGTTTTCATCAATTATACATTTATTCTCAAGCCAGGGAGTCACGATATCAACTTCAATGAATTTCAAGGCAAGCAATACAAGCATGCGCAAATTATTTCGAGGTCGTACGGCCCGATCCAATAATATTTAAACTGTGCACTTCCAGAGAGTCGAATCACGTGAAACATAGATATATCAATTTAATCTACCAAAGCGTTCGACCCGTCCCACAATACATAAACACATTCAACAGTCAAATCAATATTTCATCAAGGAGCAATTATTCAGGAAAAGTCATGTTTTAAAATTCAAGAAATGATATCTAACCTTTTAGAAATTCATTTACACGTTCGATATGTTTTAAGCATTTTTAAATTTATCAACAAGGTTGCAAATATTATAAGTAAAGCATGCTTTTGGGCCCTAGACTACCCGGACTTAAGCATAATAGTAGCTACGCACGGACCCTCGTCACCTCGTGCGTACGTAGCTCCCACAAATAGAAGAACATATCCAATTAATTCACTACAATTCCGTCTTACAAGGTTAGTAAAGAGACTCACTTCGCTCCGAAGTTCCATGACCGACATTCCACGCCCTTCCGAAAACTCAAATTGATGCACAACCCTCCAAAACTAGCCAATAATTATGCAAATCCATTAATATATGTTCAATTACTCATAATAATCCAATTTATGACAATTCCTAATCCCGATCGAAAAGTTAACAAAAATGCCCCCAGGCCCACGTGCCCAGATTCCAAAAAATTTCGAAGATAAATTTTACTCATAAACTCACGAACTTAAATATACAATTTGCTCTCAATTTCATGTCCAAAATCGTGGTCAAAATCCAAGAATACTAATTTTCTATATTTTTGTACCAATTTTCGTGCTAAAATATATACAAAATCCATGTATTTAACTCAAAACTAGCATAAACCACTTACCTCATGCTTTGTGATGAAAAATGGCACCTCAAAGTTGCTCCAAAATCGGCTCCCATAGAAGAATGGAGTAAAAATAAGCCCAAGCCTCGCTTTAAAGAAACCTCACTGCCCAGCGATTCTCGCACCTGCGGTCGCTTGACCGCTCATGCAGTTCCGCAGGTGCGGCATATAGCTCGCTTCTGTGATCCTCCTCTAGCCCCTCCACTTCACATCTGCGTCTTCTTCACCGTAGGTGCGGTACCATTTCTGCGACGGGGCGACCGCATCTGCGGCCCCAGCGCTCCCAGCCAAAGTCGCATCTATGACCCTCATGGGCGCTTCTGCGACTCCGCACCTGTGGCCAAAACCTCGCAGGTATGGTTATAGCAGATACCAGTTGCTTCAATTCTTCATCAAATTTCAAATTTTGATCGATTAACCATCTGGAATCCACCCGAGGCCCCCCGGACCCCAGCCGATTATACCAACCAGCCCCAAAACATAATGTGGACCTGCTCGAGGCCTCAAATCACATCAAACAACGTTGAAATCATGAATCACACCCTAGTTCGAGATTTATGAACTTTAGAAATTCAAACTTCTACATTCGATGCCAAAACCTATCAAATCACGTCTAATTGACCTCAAATTTTGCACAAATATCATATTCGACATTACGGACCTACTTCAACTTCCGGAATCGGCATCAGATCCCGATATCAAAATGTTCACTTCCGGTCAAACTTCTCAAAAACCTTCAAATTTCTATATATAGCCAAATGGCTCCAAAATGACCTACTAACCTCTGAATTCACTTCTGATCGCGCTCCCAGTACCAGAATCACCATACGGAGTTATTCCCAGATTCGGAATCTCAAACAGATATTGATAATACTGAAATGCACTTCAACCCAAACTTATGAAATTCTTCCAAAAATGCTAACTTTCACAATAGGTGCTGAAATATTCTCGGTTCTTCCAACACCTGATTCAGATATATGCCCAAGTCCAAAATTATTATACGAACATGCTAGAACCTTCAAATCCTGATTCCGGGGTCGTTTACTCAAAAAAATCCATTTTTAGTCAATTCATTCAACTTAAAGCTTCCGAAATGAGAATTCTCTTTCGAAATCAACTCTGAACTTCCCGGAATTCAATTCCGACCATGCGTAAAAGTCATAATACCTGAAATGAATCTGTTCATGGCTTCAAACCATTGAACGACTCGCTAGAGCTCCAAACGACATGTCGGGTCGTTACATTTGTTTTACATTTGTTTTCGTTTTTTATCACCATTATGTCCGGGTTAACCGTACACTTTTTTATATATTTTTTCGATTACCGAATATAAATAATTTCTGCCGCAAGATAAAATTAATCTTTGTCTAACTATATAAGATGGGACTTGGACAGATGGGAAGAAATTTTCTCAGAATTTTTTCTATTTTAATTTATTTGTCTAACTATTTGGAGCTCTTTTTGCCATATCTAAGAAGTTACGAGAATCTTAACGAATCAAACTCCCCTTCCTTTCAAAAAGCTAAACCCTCTGCATGCGAACCTTGAAAGGAAACAAAAATGTTCATCTAAGTTTTTCTCTTTTGTTTACAGAAAGATGGTTTTTCTTTTCTCTTGTTAGTAGACAAGTTGTACTACTGTGAATATATCAAATTATATTTTTGATAGGTAAATTTTTCTATTATATTTTTAACAAACTTGAATAGCATTTTTAATGTCCAATTTTTATCTAACTTTAGTTTAGGCAATTCTTCTGTCTATCGAAAACAGCCTCTCTACTTCGCAAGGATAGGGATAAGGTCTTCTTACATACTATCTTCCCTAGACTTTACTTGTGGAATTATACTGAGTTGTTGTTGTTGTTTAGTTGAGGCGATTCTTCTTCGCTACTGCTTCACTCATCACACAACACACCCTCCCTTGGGAGTTTTTGACCAATATTGTCCCTTATCTTTGAGGTTAGGTCTATTTTAGTCTCTCAAATATAATCCTAAGCATATTTAGTCCTTTAAATATGCTAAAGTGGAGCACCTTTAGTCTCACTAACACAATGTGTTCAATAACTAACAGTGTTACCCAACTCTGATTCATGAAGCAAATCTTCTGCTATGAAGCAAAACGTTTCCTCTCCTTTTATTGGATAACATAAATTATTATTTTAATTCCTCATTTATAGATAATGTCTTCTAAAATTGTGATCTTGAAAATATCCGCTTCTGTGTCAATTTACAATGAGAAAATGACACTATATAGTCGCTGTAAAAAATTGATTACATTAGTCTACATTAGTTCATAAACTAGAATATTGAGTTAATACATGTATTAGAGTATGAAAACATTAATGTACTTTGGAATATGTGAAGTTTGGATATGATTAATGTGTTTACATTTACTCTAGGCTATATATATACATGAAGGATTTTTCCTATAAATAGTTATGTATTCCTAGCCATTTGAAGTAAGTCAAGTTGAATAGAAATCATCTTATCCACGTTCTTCTTTGTGAGTTTTGAGTGTTCTTTTGTGTTGCCTTGCTCTCCCAAATTTTCTAACATTGTGGTATCAGCCGATGTGTTAGAAAGATAACCAAACTTGGAGAGAAATGAGAAATAGAAATAGAACTCCAGTTCAAGTTCTTATGCTCACAAACGAGAACTATGGATATTGGTGTATCTGAATAAAGGTCTTGCGTGCCTTTGATTTTGAGAACCGGTGGAGGCCGAAGGTGATGGATCGAAAGATGATGCAGCCTTGAAAAAAAAAGATCAAAAGGCGCTCACTCTCATCCATCAAAGTTTGGATGACAAGATGTTTGAGAAAGTTGCAAATGCAACCAACTCAAAGCAAGTATGGGAGATTCTTCAAACTTCCTTTAAAGGTTGGATAAAATGAAAAGAGTTTGCCTCCAAACCTTAAGAGGTGAGTTTGAATATTGCATATGAAGGAATCCGAATCTATTTTGAATTACATTTGAAGAGTTTTGGCTATTGTCAATCAAATGAAAAGATATGGTGAGAGGGTCGTTGCAAAAATACTACGATCCCTTGATTCAAAATTTAATTATATTATTGTGGCTATTGAATGGTCCAAAGATTTGGATACCATGACTATTGAAGAACTCAGGGGTTCTTTGCAACAACATGAAGAAAAGTTGAAGAAACCGAAAGAAGAATCTGTTGAACAAGTATTGCAAGGAAAAATTTCTTTCAGAGAAAGATGAAAGGCGTGGCTCGCAACAAAGAGGTCGTAGACATGGACAAGGTCGTGGTGGAAAAGGAAGAGGTAGTAGCCAACCACCATATAAATAAAATAGGAGCCAAACCTCTAATGAAGGAAGAGGTCGTGGAAGAGGTGAGGAAGGTATGATAAGTCTAATATTGAATGTTATACTCGACATAAATTTGGTCATACTTCCTGGGAATGTAAAAGTAATGTGAAAGAAAAAAAATTTATGGAGAGCAAAAATGAAGTTGGAGATGGCATTTTAGTTCTCACTTGCAAAAGAGAAGAAAGTGTAGAGAGAAATCAATGGTACCTTGACTCTGGTGCAAGTAACAATATTTGTGAAAAGAAAAATTTATTTGTGGAGCTCGAAGAATTGAATGGTGGCAACATAACTTTTGGAGACTCTTCGCGGGTTAAAAAAATCAAAGGAAAAGGTACGATTTTACTTTGCTTGAAAGATGGTAGTCAGCAATTAATTTTTAACGTTTTGTATGTACCGGAGATGAAAAGTAATATTTTAAGTTTGGGATAAATTTTGGAGAAAATTATAATATTCATTTGAAAGATAAAAAGTTGTTCTTGAGAGATGAAAATGGGAGATTGTTAGTGTCACACCTCCCTTTTCTACCCCAAACGGGGATATAAGAGAGTTTTTCCAATTAAAGTGACAGTAGTCAAAAAGGGATTAATTAATTAATTCAGATCGCCACTTAGGATAATTTATGGTGTCCCAAGTCACAGTTTTAAAATTTCGAATTGCGGAAGCTGACTCTTATTTATGGTCTACGAACACAGAAATTCGGGTAAAAAATTATGTTAACCCGGGAGAAGGTGTTAGGCATTCTCGAGTTTCGTAATTTTAGCACGGTCACTTTAATCATACCTGGCTCAATTAAATTGTTTAATTACGTATTTTAAAACCTATGTGTATTTTACCTTTTACCACTTTTATTTGAAACGAATAACCATACGTGTATTCATTTTGTTTGGCGCATCAAGAATCATGTCACGCGTACGTGTACATAATTAATCACGCTTTTGTTAATTAAGATTGTTGCGTCCAAAGTTACGCGAACACATACCTTGGTTTTAATTTTAAAAATCGTGGCTATGTCACACGAATGTGTACATTATCACGATAATAAATTCAAAACACGCCTAAAGCACTTTTACGGTGTTCATTATTCTTCCTAAATTTTGAGATTATTGTGATGCCAAATTAATGAACAAGATATTATTGGGGAGCAGATAGGCTAGCTAACATGATCTATTACTTGGCCAGGTTCCTTAGGGGCATTTGCATCTATACCCGCTTTTTGGGTCACGTTTTAACTTGTGCCCGCTTTGTAAAAAAAATTATAAGTGTACCCACTTTTTCGCATAACTTCAGCATACGGGGCTGAAGTAGCAAAGGCAATCACGCAAAACTTCAGCATTCTAGTAGACCAGTCTAAAGTAGCAAATGTGCCGAAGTTTTTTTTGTAATTGCTGAACTTAAGCATAGTAGCTGAAGTTTTGTTCTCTATTTGCTGAAGTTTTTGTTTGTAATTACTGAAGTTTTTGTTTTTGTAACTAACGAACTTCAGCTCTAGAGCTGAAGTTTTTGTTTTGTAACTGACGAACTTCAGCTCTAGAGCTAAATTTTTAGTTTGTAACTGTCGAATTTCAGCTCTAGAGCTGAAGTTTTTGTTTGTAACTGGTGAACTTCAGCCTTCTTAGAGTTGAAGTTTTAACTGACTTTCCATATGATTCGATATCAATTTGGTTTGATTGGATTTCCTCCTTCAAAGGGTGTCCTGCCACAATCCCCGATGCATACTAAAAGTTTGGCTATTCTTCAGAAATAGGTAAATATGATTAAATTTGTCGATGACCGTTAAGATACTTATTATGTTGCCTCTAGTGCTGCTACGTTGAATGCTAAACACTTCATGTATTACCAACCAGTTGATTGAAAGTACAAAAGAAAGTATCAGAAGAAAAGCAAGCAACTCTTAAATCTATGGCAACATGCAAGCTGCATTTATAGAGATAGATAGTTCTTCTGTTGATGAACTAAAAGGTTTCTATCTCCACAACTCATGTCAATTACTGGAACATTTTCACAATCAGCGACTTCAGAGAAGAGTGGTCTATCGGATTAAGGGCATATATATCTTTGAGGAGGAGGAGGAGGACAAAGGGGGCTGAAGTTATTTAAAAAGTGGGTAAAAGTTAAAATATTTTTAAAAAATGGGTATAGGTTAAATGGGGGCGACCAAATAAGGCGCCCCGTGTAATTTTTACGATTCCTTATGGTCCAAGGCCTACCTTATGGCCATTTCTTATTCTTTGCCAAGAAAGAAACAACTCCAATTTTTCCATCTACCCAATTAAAAGCATTTATTCAAGATCCCAAGACTACATGCATCACAATCGAAATAAAAAATAATTAAAACAATTTAAAGGAAAATTAATACATGCTACTCAAATAACGTAGAATCACAAATCAACCAACACGAGCACTAAGTTATCATAACACAAGAAAAAGAGAATAAAAATTGAGAAATAGACCTTATATTGATGAACAAAGTTGAAAATTGCAAGTCAATCGGGCTAAACAAAACAACATTCCTTGAACCGAAACACCAAAATTACAAATCGGAATCTTGAATTGACATTGAAAACTTGAAACCCAAACGACCTCAATCAAACAAAAGTGAATTCAGAGAAAAAGCTAAAATCTCAAAAGAGATGAACAGAACCCTCTTTTGTCGGTGAAGAGGTTGGAAAGAGACCAACGCCTTTTTGATCATGTTATTTTCTTAAACCACAGACATTCCAAGATATTATCATTAATATGAAATTCTTCTGAAACTTGAATTCTAGCTCATTGTTGATTTTGCACCTTTTAAAGAAAACTCATTTCTTCTGTTATGTAATTTGCTTGAGCACCTCCAAATTCCAATCACCCTTAATTACTTTGTGGAGGCAGTAGCTTCAAGGATGGTGGCCGATTTTTCTTTTTGAAAATCTGAGGTCTGTCGTTCTCTTGCCGCTGATCTCATTTGGGGCGTTGGAATTTTTGTTGTGTTGGCTAGGTCCTATTATATAGGGGTAGGAATTAGGTTGAGTTAAATGGGGAATGGGTAGAGACTCATTATTTTAGGCAATCCGAAATTGGGCATTTTCAATTAATACCAAACAAAATTAGCCTCAAATTTCATACTCTTTCTTCTAAAACAAGACCAAAAATACTACACCATTTATTAATTAATCCTACTAAACTATATAATTATAAAAATAAAACTATCCGTTAAAACAAACCTATTTTTGGTATTTTTTAGATATTATACTAAAAGATAAAAAATTGAAAAATCATTGTAAAATTAAGATAATATTCTTGAAACTATTTTTGTATTTTTGAATTTTATGTAAGGTAGACAAATTAAAAGTAAGTAGATAAAAATATTAATTATCTAATTAAGATAATTTTTTTTGTAATTTTTATATTTGTGGTAAAATAAAGTAAAAGAGAGCGATACTAAACCTAAACTAAATATTTACGCTAAAATGTGTAAAATCTTGGGGAGGGTCAAAAATTACATGTCTACGGCTACCCCTCTTTGATTAGAAACGCAGAAGAGTTTTCAGACAAAGAACGACAAGACAGGGTTTTTGACCCGACCCTTATTTAGATAGACCAAAAACTAAGAGAAAAGAGAATGTGACCTAGCCCTGGTATTTGAGCTGCTTGCATAACCTTGGCTATAAAGGAATCAGGCCATATGTAGTTTAGAATTAGGAAGAGTGATGGAGTATACCAACGTGGAGAGCCGATTGAGGTGTTGTCGAGGTTCCGGTCCGCGATCCCATTATTACATCAAAATCAAAATTAAAAGACTAACTAAGCTTATCAGCTACGAGTTACAAGATTCCTATCTATGAGTCTTCTGAAGCTTGATCTTAAGTCTTGGTTGGTTCTTCATGCGGACTCTGATCTGAATCTCGATGCTTGTTAGCTGTAGGTGTTAGTTCAATCTTTTTCAGCTTTTTCAAATCAAGACATGATATGCAGAGCTTGTGACTTCAATTATGTCTTGAACAGTCCACATCTTTTCTCTGCTTCTGCATTTGGATTCACTTCCCTCTTTTTTCTTTTCTTTCCTTTTCTTGGATTGAGACTTATTCTTTGGTCATCTCGGATTGTTGACTCGCATTCTTGCCGCGAGTTTCTGCTACTTCTAACTTGAATTAACAACAGGACTGGAGGTTGCCCCTATTCTTCAGGATGGATCCTGTTGTCTCTGACTGTAACTTGAAATGAATTCTCTTATTCTCCTGGTGGGCACCTGCTACTGACTTGAAACTTCAAACGACTTTGAAATGAATTATGAAATAAGTTCCCTTGTTCTCTAGGTGGGCGCCTGCTACTACAACAAATAGACAAAACAAAAAAAACTTTTCTGTCCCAGTTTGCACCGGGAACATTTGTGAGTGTTAATCGAATCATGTTATCCAAAAGAGTTTTATGAATTTAAAAGTTAAATCCCAATATCCAAGAGGGTCCTTGTAACGACCCGACTGGTCATTTTGAGCAACTACACCTGATTCGGTAGTTTGAGGTCTCGAGCAGCTTCACATTAGGTAATCGACTTGTGTGCATGGTTGGATTCGGTTTCCGGATGAATCAGAGTTGAATGGAAGAAAGAACCTAGTTCTAGAAGTTTAGATAGTGAAAATTAGACTTTTGAGTAAACGACCCCAAAATGGGTCATGAGTGATCCCAACAGCATTGTATGGTGATTTTGGACTTAGGCGCACGTCCGGAGTCAGATTTGGAGGTATGTATGGTCAATTGAGGCGTTTTAGGGAAAGTTGGAAAGGTTGAAGTTTAGAAAATGGAGAAGTTTGACCCATAGTTGACTTTTGTGATATCGGGGTCGAAATGTGATTCCGAGAGTTGGGACAGCTCCTTCATGTCATTTTGGACTTATCTGCAAAGTTTGGCATTATTCTGAGTTGAATTAATTGGTTTCGGCACGAGTTTAGAAATTTGAAGATTTGAAAGTTCATAAGTTTGATTTATGGTGTGATTCATTGTTCCGGTGTTGTTTTATGTGATTTGAAACCTCGAGCGAGTCCTTTTTAGGTTATGGGAATTGTTTGTGTGATTAGACGGGGTCCCGGGAGCCTTGGGTGTATTTCAGATGGGCCACGGATCATTTTTTTCTCCTATTTTGAACTATTGTTTTGCTGCTTCTGATATCCTTCTACGCGATCGCGAACAGCCTCTCGCAAGCGCGAACAACCTCTCGCAATCGCGATGCATTGTTGCGGACCACCTCAAAATCCTTCTTCACATTCGCATCCTTCGCTTCGCGTTCGCGAAGCCCTGCATTCTCCTTCTTCGCTTTCTCGTCTCTCCCTTCGCGTTCGCGAAGCCTTGCATTTTTCTTCTCTGTGTTCGCAAGCTCATCATCGCGTTTGCGATGAGCAGCCTGGGCAGCCTAAAGCTTGGACGGACAAAATATATCCCCAACTCGAGGGTTTCACCATTTTCATCACATTTTGACTTCTAGAGCTCGGTTCTTTGCAAAATTTGTTGGGTTTTTCACAAAATTCAATTGGGTAAGTGTTCTAAAACTATAATTAAATATATTCCATGAATTTGTCTTTATTGTTATCATTTAAATTGTTTTTGGGGTTGGGGAAGGAATTGGTTTTTGAAGAAAAGTTCTAAAATGAAAAAAAAATCGCGATTTGAGGGACCAAATGGTATCGGAATTTGATAAAATTTGTATGGTTGAACTCATTTTGGAATGGGTGATCAGATTTTGTAAAATTTGACGGGTTCCGAGGTGCGGTCCCGTGGGTCAACTTTTTGGGTCGATTTTTATATTTTTGTGAAGATTGAAACTTTATGATCCAGAATAGTTTCTTATGTGTTGTATTTGTGCTTTGAAGTTAATTTGGTTAGATTTGAGTCGTCCGAAGGTCTTTTCACCCGAGAAGTGCATTTTAAAGTATCGGTTTGCTGCCTTTGAGGTAAGTATCTTGCCTAACCTTATGTGGGGGACTTCTCTTTAGGAATTGAGTCTTCTATGCCAATTGTAGTCCATGCATGCGAGATGACGAGTGTGTGCTCGGAATTATTTGTGGGAAATTTTCCTATAGGGTTCTTAGGTCCTTATGTGGAAAGTATCCTGTTAGGGTTTCCTAGTTGCTTAAATTGCCCCTATATGTTCCACATGACGTTGCTAGCTTTCCTCTAATTTTTACGTTTTATATTGACCCTAAATTTCCTTAATAGAAGTGATTGTCTTCCTTTTTATTTTGGTACTTCTTGGTTGTGAGTTCCTCTATGACTTCATACAAATAGGTTACATGTCCAATTGTTGTGGTTGACGGTGTAGTTATTACGTGCTTATTACATCTTGTTGTGTAGTGGAGGCTTCATTGTGAGGTTAATTGTTGGTACAGGTTTGGTTATAGTTGATTCCCTTGCCGAGAAACATTAAATGCTTATTGTTAGTTCCCTTGCCGTGACGTTTCTATTCTTGTTGTTGACTCCCTTGCCGGGATATTGTCGTTTTCTTATTATTCCCTTGCTGGGATGTTGTCGTTTCCTTATTATTCCCTTGCCGAGATATTTTTATTTTCTTATTATTTCCTTGCATGTATTCTTTTATAATTGATGATGAGAAATTGAAATGGGAGTGGGTGGTATGCCTACCACAAGATATAATAAAATGGGAGTGGGTGGCACGCCTACCACAAGATATAATGATATGGGATTGGGTGGTACGCCTACCACAAGATATAATGAAATGGGAGCGGGAGGTATGCTTACCACAAGATATAATAAAATGGGAGCGGGTGGTATCCCTACCACAAGATATATGAAAGGGGAGCGGGTGGTACGCCTACCACAAGATATATGAAATGGGAGCGAGTGGTACGTCTACTACAAGATATATGAAATGGGAGCGGGTGGCACTCCTGCCACGAGATAAATAAAATGAAAGTGAAATTCTGTGTTTGGTTTTTTTATCCTTGTTAGTGATTGGATTTTGGTGTCGTGCACTTTCGGTTTGCTATGTTTAGTTGTTGTTATCAATTCAAATGATAAACTGTTAAATTCCCTTATTGTTGTGACCCTTGTGTTAGAATCCACAATATTTTCAACACCTCACCATATATATATATACACGTTCCAATACTTCAAACTTCAATAGTTGTTACGTCCTTAATTCAATTAGTTTCTCAATTATATCCCCTTAAACCGTCTGAGGTTGTATTTTACTTAAAAAGAAATTTCTACTAAGTTTTAAGTTATCAACTCCCCGGTTAAAGGTAATAATTCTTCCAATGTTGTATTTTAAATTTAAAGAGGTATTTTTCTTACTCAAATAATTTCTAAAAATAATTTCATCTTTTCTCGCAGATTTTTCCAAACTTATTTAGAAATTCAAATTTAATTTATATTATGCAAATAGGAAATCTTGAACATCTTAAGTGCATTTGCAAGGATATTTGGTATTGTATATCATGGGTATTTTGTTGTTAAGAGTGAGATGGAAAAATGTGGGCACGAGGTTCCATATGTGCTGAAAGTTCAAAAGTTGATATTATGAAATGGGAAATCGAGGATTGAAATGGTTGGGATGGTGTATTAAACTTGATGGGATTGGTTGAGTTGACATTGTTTTCTTTAATTGGATACATTCTTACTTTTCTCTGTCTCTGCTATATCGGTGTTGAATTGTTTGGGTTGTCTGATTTACGTGATTTCCGTCCGTTACTATCAGTGTTCTCCCTTTATTGTTTGTACTATTTTTATTTGGATTTTCTCTCCACGGTTGATGTTACTACGTTATCTTTATCTTGATGTTTATTACCATATCCTGTTAATTGTAATTGACCAGTAGGTGTCCAGACTGTTCCTCGTCACTACCCCACCGAGGCTAGTCTTGATACTTACTGGGCACTGCCGTGGTGTGCTCATACTACACTTCTATATTTTTTTTGTGTACAGATCCAGGTATTAATCGATAGTAGTGTGCGGGTCGCCGCAGTGGAGACTCACGGTAACCTGCTACTACATTTGCAGGTCTCGAAGTCACCTTTATTTGTAATTATTTTCATTTGCTCTTTCGTTTCGGGGTATAGATGTATTATTTTGTGTGATTATTCTTCAATGGGATTGTCACTTGTACCACCAGTTTAGGGAAATTTTGAGTTATCCAGAGTTGATAAATTAAAAGTTAGAAAGCATCAATGTTATTTCAGTTTATTTTAGGCTTACCTAGTTTAGAAACTAGGTGCCATCACGACTCCTTCGGAGGGATTTTTGGGTTGTGACAAGTTGGTATCAGAGCTATAGGTTCATGGGTGCTACGAGTCACAAGCAGGTTTAGTAGAGTATTGTAGATCGGTACGGAGACGTCTGTACTTATCTTCGAGAGGCTACATAACTGTTAGGAAATTCCCCTTCTTTCATTCGTTATCGTGCGATATTAATTCAGATCGAAGTATATAACTTATGTTCCTTTACATCTAGTCGTGTATAATATTATGCCCTCAGCGTTTGCCATGCGCCAGTGGTTCACAATGCTACAAACAGGCTGCGAAATGGTTAGGGATGCTCAGGCATTGTCTCAATATGTTGTTCAGACTGAAGATGCAGAGGTATGGAGAGACTATTCAGTTGATCGTATGGGGGCGCAGCGATTTCCAATATCTGGTTGGTGGGTGCGAGCTGGGAAGGTTCAATTGGTTGACTAGTCGTCGCAATTTTGGCAAGGTCACGTGGTGGGTGTTAAATGGGAGTCATTAGTGGTACTGGAGTACCTTGTGATTTGTGTTGTGAAATTTGTGGAGAGTAGTTTTGTGGATTATCAGACGTTGTTTCCCATGGCTTTGCGCCAAGTGGAGGAGTCCAATTGTGGCATTCTGGTTGCAGAGTCAGACTTATATCAGTTTGTGCAGGAGGCATGTATTTATGTGATATTGTTGGATTCAAGAATTTTATATTCGACCAAGGATCTATATTTTTGCATGAGATGATATTAGGGCTTGCAATATTTCCACGTCAATAATGGATCTACATTTCAGCTCAAGGGGAGTTGGAGGAACAACTTCATATTCATAGAAGGTCTATTCAGCGTAGGAGCCGTAGTTGCGGCAGGATGGGGTGCTTCAGAGGAAATGCAGTGATTTATGAGCTTCTGGATACGTGGTTCGTGTTGGGATTATCTGTAATTGGGTTTTGATCGGGGTTATTGCATATCGACTAACCAAAGAAATGAGTCAGTTTAGTAGTGTTGGATCAACATAGCAATGGGAGGAAATGGTCCTTTTGAATGGGAATTCTCTATTGGCATTTGTGGAAGCAATCTTGTATTGGACGGTTTGTGTGACTCGGTCGAGTTGGGGAGGTGCAGTCCCGAGGGCTTAGTTGCCAGCGGTCGGCTCTCGGAGGGTTCTCGATGGTTTGACTACGGCTTGAGTTGGGTGTCTTCTATGGGCATGAGGAATATGGGGTACGTTGCGGTTTTCTCCTGAATCAATATCTAAAATTAATAGAGAGTTGGCATTATTGGCTATCATATGTAAAGGGTGTGTATTTTGGAAAGGACCTTGAGTTTTGGTTTGCGGGTACGTGGCTAGTAGCATGGTGATTATTGGGTTCTGAGACTTTTGAGATTCATGTTTTGTCGCGCGGCTGAAATCTTATATGGGTGCTTAGACAGGATGATGGAAGGGGAGTGATGTATCAGCCATTTGATCTACATAGTTGAGTCCGGGTATGGAATTTTTAGTATTCCTGATGTTTTGGGACTAGGTGTCCCCGTATGTGGGCTATTTCTTGTTAGTGGATTGTGAAGAAATATTGAGAATGGGGTAATAAATAGCATGTTTTATTGACTAGTTGTTGTGGATCCTTTTGAAGCATATTTATCTAATTGGGAAGGGCAAGATTTGGTTGAGGCAATGTGGAGGCTCAATGAGAATATGTATCTTATATCAGGTTAAGTTTGTGTGCTCCTATGAGGTTGCCATATGTTATCCGGCAGAATAGATATTATTTGTGCCTCTAGCCTATGTTATGTGTTGCTCTCTTATGTTGTGATAGGCTGTGAGGCGGTATGATTATTTCCCACGGAGGTAGTGATTCCGTTCAGGCCCTATGGCGATGTGGGCAAGATAGCCCTAGTGATGTTGATTTTCTTATTGCACCTTAGTCGTGCTTGCGTCTTTCATGTTTTTGAACTTCCATTTATTTTCCCACAGTTTTATTTGTGCACTCTGTTGTACTTGATTTCAGCATTCATGTGATCAGTGACCTGAGCATTTTGTTTCGATGAGTATTTGGGAGCGGGCTGCACGTCGCAACAGATGTTATGTGGTATACTGGCTCGATGAGTATTTGGGATCGGGCTGCACGTGCGTAGCGGATGTGTATGAGATACACTTGTGTTTATTTAGGGTTCTGTTTTTCCTCTGTGGAACAATTTGATGAAAATAATATTTTCGATGTTGCACATGTTACACTTGTTAGAAAATTCTTCTACTTTGCTTTTCCTTGTGTTACGTAATTGAGTTATCGCTGGTTTAGTGTATGAGCCGTGTAGTGTGAGGATTTGTGTGTTCCTGTGATGAATCGTCAGTTGAGTAGCTTTTATTGGTCAAGATGTGGTTCTTAGACCTGAGAGTGGTACTATGGCATTGGTGGTGAGGAGTGTTTGGAAGTATGTGGGTATTTCTGCTAAGATTTGGATAATGGCCCTGGCGGGCGAGAGGGTTTCTTGGCATGTTGTCCTCATGAGCGGCTATGAGTTTCCACATGTTTCTCTATCATGGACAGTGATGTGGAGGTCCGGAATAAGGTTATATTCAACGTGAGGTGTGTTGCCGGCATCCAGGGTGTCATTTGAATAGCTATGGTGGTCAGAGGCTATTGCTTTGGGCATTGAGTTGTGTGGAGCAGCACGTGATTGTATTCAGGATTGGAATTTTTTGCTTGATTCAGTTTGTTCGGGTGTATGTATAGTGAGCTCATGCAGTGGTTTGATGGCTTTGGAGCGACTACAGACACGTTCGAGGACGGACGTATGTTTAAGTGGAGGAGGATGTAACGACCCGACTGCTTATTTTGCGCAACTACGCCCAATTCAGTAGTTTGAGGTCTCGAGCAGCTTCACATTAGGAACATCGACTTGTGTGCATGGTTGGATTCGGTTTCCAGATGAATCAGAGTTGAACTGGAAGAAGGAACCTAGTTTTAGAAGTTTAGACAGTGAAAATTTACCCGGAATTGGACTTTTGAGTAAACAGCCCCGGAATGGGACATGGGTGATCCCAACAGCTTCGTATGGTGATTTTGGACTTAGGCGCGCGTCCGGAGTTTGGAGGTCCGTAGGGTAAATTGAGGCGTTTCGGCGAAAGTTGGAAAAGTTGAAGTTTGGAAAATAGAGAAGTTTGACCCGTAGTTGACTTTTGTGATATTGGGGTCAGAATGTGATTCCTAGAGTTGGAACAACTCCATCATGCCATTTTCGACTTGTTTGTAAAATTTGGCATTATTCTGAGTTGAATTGTTAGGTTTCGGCACGAGTTTAGAAATTTGAAGATTTGAAAGTTCATAAGTTTGATTTATGGTTTGCTTCATTGTTCTGGTATTCTTTTATGTGATTTGAAACCTCGAGCGAGTCCGTATTAGGTTATGGGACTTGTTTTGTGATTAGACGGGGTCCTGGGAGCCTCGGGTGTATTTCAGATAGGCTACGGATAATTTTTTCTCCTATTTTGAACTGTTGTTTTGTTGCTTCTGATATCATTCTACGCGATCGCGAACAGCCTCTCGCGATCGCGATGCATTGTCTGACCACCACGAAATCCTTCTTCGCGTTCGCATCCTTCTTTTCGCGTTCGCGAAGCCCTGCATTCTCCTTCTTCGCGTTTGCGTCTCTCCCTTCGCGTTCACGAAGCCTTGCATTTTTCTTCTCCGTGTTCGCAAGCTCATCATCGCGTTCGTGATGAGCAACCTGGGCAGCCTAAATTTTTCTTCTCCACGAACGTGATCCTCTCTTCGCATTCGCGATGCATAAAAGCCTGGGCGGACAGAATATATCCCTAACTCGAGGGTTTCACCATTTTCATCACATTTTGAATTCTAGAGCTCGGTTCTTGGTGAAATTTGTTGGGGTTTTTACGAAATTCAATTGGGTAAGTGTTCTTTAACTATAATTAAATATATTCCATGAATTTGTCTTTATTTTTATCATTTAAATTGTGTTTGGGGTTGGACAAGGAGTTGGTTTTTGAAGAAAAGTTATAAAATGAAAAACAAAATCGAGATTTGAGGGACCAAATGGTAACAGAATTTGATAGAAATTGTATGGTTGAACTCATTTTGGAATGGGTGATTGGATTTTGTAAAATTTGACGGGTTCCGAGGTGCGGGCTCGGGGGTCGACTTTTTGGGTCGATCTTTATATTTTTTTTGTAAAGATTGAAACTTTATGATCCGGAATAGTTTCTTATGTGTTGTATTTGTTCTTTGAAGTTAATTTGGTTAGATTTGAGCTGTCTGAAGGTCTTTTCACCAAAGAAGTGCATTTTAGAGTATCGATTTGTCGCCTTTGAGGTAAGTATCTTGCCTAACCTTGTGTAGGGGACTTCCCCTTAGGAATTGAGTCTTCTATGCTAATTGTAGTCCAGGCATGTGAGGTGACGAGTGTGTGCTCGGGCTTATTTGTGGGAAATTTTCCTATAGGGATTTTAGGTCCTTATGTGAAAAGTATCCTGTTATGATTGAGTTTCCTAGTTGCTTAAATTGCCCCTATATGCTCCACATGACGTTGCTAGCTTTCCTCTAATTTTTACGTGTTACATTGACCCTAAATTTCCTTAATAGAAGTAATTGTCTTCCTTTTATTTTGGTACTTCTTGGTTGTGAGTTCCTTTATGACTTCGTACAAATAGGTTGCATGTCCAATTGTTGTGGTTGCCGGTGTAGTTATCACGTGCTTATTACATCTTGTTGTGTAGTGGAGGCTTCATTGTGAGGTTAATAGTTGGTACAGGTTTGGTTATAGCTGATTCCCTTGCCGGGAAACATTAAATTCTTATTGTTAGTTCCCTTTCCGTGACGTGTTTATTCTTGTTGTTGACTCCCTTGCCGGGATATTGTCGTTTCCTTATTATTCCCTTGCTGGGATGTTGTCGTTTCCTTAGTATTCCCTTGTCGAGATATTTTTATTTTCTTATTATTTCCTTGCCTATATTCTTTTATAATTGATGATGAGAAATTGAAATTAGAGCGGGTGGTATGCCTACCACAAAATATAATGAAATGGGAGCGGGTGGTACGCCTACCACAAAATATAATGAAATGGGAGCGGATGGTACGCCTACCACAAGATATAATGAAATGGAAGCGGGTGGTACGTCTACTACAAGATATATAAAATGGGAGCAGGTGGTACGCCTACCACAAGATATATGAAATGGGAGAGGGTGGTACGCCTACCACATGATATATGAAATGGGAGCAGGTGGTACACCTACCACAAGATATATGAAATGGGAGCGGGTGGACGCCTACAACAAGATAAGTGAAATGAAAGTGAAATTCTGTGTTTGGTTTTCTCATCCTTGTTAGTGATTGGATTTTGGTGCTATGCACTTTTGGTTTGCTATGTTTAGTTGTTGTTATCAATTCAAATATTAAACTGTTAAATTCCCTTATTGTTGTGACCCTTGTGTTAGAACACACAATAATTTCAACACCTCACATATATATATATATATATATATATATATATATATATATATATATATACACACACACACACACACACACACACACACACATGCTCCACTACTTCAAACTTCAATGGTTGTTACGTCCTTAATTCAATTTGTTTTTCAATTATATCCCCTTAAACCGTGTGAGGTTGTATTTTACTTTAAAAAAAATTCTACTAAGTTTTAAGTTATCAACTCACTTGTTAAAGGTAATAATTCTTCCAATATCGTATTTTAAATTTAAATGGGTATTTTTCTTACTCGAATGATTTCTAAAAATAATTTTATCTTTTCTCACCGATTTTTCCAAACTTATTTAGAAATTCAAATTTAGATTATATTATGCAAATGGGACATCTTGAATATCTTAAGTGCATTTGCAAGGATATTTGATATTGTATATCATGGGGATTTTGTTGTTAAGAGTGAGATGGAAAATATGTGGGCATGAGGTTCTATATGTGCTGAAAGTCCGAAAGTTGAGATTATGAAATGAGAAATCGAGGATTGAAATGGTTGGGATGGTGTATTAAACTTGATGGGATTGATTGAGTTGACATTGTTTTCTTTAATTGGATACATTCTTACTTGTCTCTGTCTCTGCTATATCAGTTTTGAATTGTTTGGGTTGTCTGATTTACGTGATTTCCGTTCGTCACTATATGAAAATAATAAACTTCTTTTTCATTTGTTCACATTTGATTATATTTGTTTACATTAGTTCCTGAACTAGAATATTAATTTAGTACATGTATTAAAATAATAAACTTCTTTTTCATTTGTTCACATTTGATTATATTTGTCTACATTAGTTCCTGAACTAGAATATTAATTTAGTACATGTATTAGAGTATGGATCCATAGATGTACTTTGGAATATGTGAAGTGTAAACATGATTAGTGTGTTTACTTGTACTCTAGGCTAGATACATGAAGGATTTTCTCTATATACAGCCATGTATTCCTAGCCATTTTAAGTAATATATAGAGATAGGAAGTTAGAACCTACCAGATTTTATCACCTGGAATCCAACTGAAGATAGACATTTCTCCAACTATTCTGCAATGCAATTAATTTTATTATGACATTTGCTTGCCCTGTAGAGTGTAACAGCAATATTATATTGAAGCAGATCGCAAGACCAGCTATAATAGGCATTTGACTGGTGTATCAACAATGGTCACAACAACATAATCAGACTCTCTGATGGTCACCAACATGGGAATAACCAGACACCTGATCATTTCTGCAGGAGGAAAATCTTAATTAAAAGAAGAAAGAAACTACAGAATACATTGAAGTTACTAACTAAAATCATAATCCATTAGTAGCTGGTACGTATACCAACGAAATTTGAAACACTTAAAATACGTCAAGAGTTTCGAAAATGACAAGTACAGAAACACAACTTGTGTTAATAACCAATAGACTAAAAACATAGATAAAGGGAGATAAAAAAGCTATTTGTACAACGATTATATGATCAGGAGGAGGAGGAAAGTGGGATTAATATCAGTGATGAACTTTCATGCAAAAGGGAGATTTGACACCAGCTAGAGCAAAAACAGATGCTGGAATTCCCCGCAAGGATTCACCACATATGAGACCAGAAGCCACAGAAGGTCCAAAATCTTTAGCTCGTTGCTTGTTCACCATTCCCCAAATGAATAGAATATGTAACGACCCGATCGGTCGTTTTGAGCTCTAGTGCGTCGTTCAGCGGTTTGACGTCCTGAATAGCTTCACTCTAGGTATTATGACTTGCGTGTGTGGTCGGAATTGAATTCCGGGAAGTTCAGAGTTGATTTTGAAGGAAAATTCTCATTTCTAAAGCTTTAAGTTGGAAAGGTTGACCAAGGTTTGACTTTTTAGTAAATGACCTCGGAATCGGGATTTTAAGGTTCCAACAGGTTCGTATGATGATTTTGGACTTGGGCGTATGTCCGGAACGGGTTTTGGATAACCCGGGAGCGTTTCAGCACCTATTGTGGGAAGTTGGCATTTTGGAAGAATTTCATAAATTTCGATTGAAGTGTATTTTATTGTTATCGATGTCCATTTGGGACTTCGATCCTGGTAATAGCTCTGTATGGTGATTCTAGTCTTAGGAGCATGTCCAGATGTGGATTTGGAGGTCTATAGATCATTTGGCGAAAATTGGATATTTGAAGGTTTTTCAGAAGTTTGACCGAGGATGGACATTTTGATATCGGGTTTGGTTTCCGATTCCATAAGTTGTAATAGGTCCATAATGTCAAATGTGACTTGGTGCAAAATTTTAGATCAATCGGACGTGATTTGATAGGTTTCGGCATCGAATGTAGAAGTTTGAAGTTCTAATGTTCATTAAGCTTGAATTGAGATACGATTCATGATTTCGATATTTTTTGGTGTGATTTGAGGCCTCCATCTAGTTTGTGTCATATTTTCGGGCAGGTTGATGTGATTGGATGGGGTCCCGGGGGCCTCGTGGATGTTTCTTGTGTTATCAGATCATTTTGGGCTGTTTTAGATGCTGGTTTCTGATGTCTGGTGTTGTTCTTCGCGTCTGCGAGGAGCCTGTCGCATTCGCGAAGAAGAATTTTGCTGCTAGGACTTTGTTTTTCGTGTTCACGAAGAGATTCTCACATTCGTGAAGAAGGAATTCCTATTTTCCATCGTCCGACTTTGAAAGCGTATATCTCGCAATCTATAAGGAATTTGGAGATGATTCACAAATGAAAGTTGTATCTCTTTGTGTCTAGTTTTTATAAAATCATACCATTAGGTATTTAGAGTTGTGTAAAAATATTTATGGTTAGTACACTACATGCTGTCCGGGAAGATATTTGGAAATCGAGAAGAAGAAATTTGTGTTGCACAGGGCTGACTTTGGCAGCTTTTATCTCGAAATCTATAAGGAATTGGGAGATGACCAAAACATAAAAGTTGCAGATTTTGGTGTTCAGTTTTCATGAAGTTAAACCATTTAATATTTGGAGTTTTGTACAAAAGAAATTATGACCATTGTACTAGAGGTTCTGTAAGAAGAGTTTGAAAATGGCTTTTGAGAATTTTGTTCATGGAGAACGTGATAGGATGCTCGCGAACCCGAAGAAGGAAGTCAGGGCAGTGTTATAATTCCTCTATTTCGGAACTTTGAGCCATTATTTCGTATTTTTAGTTAGGAGAGGAATTTCACCACAAAACTTGGGATAAGCATTCTTGACTCATTATATTTCATGGATTAATCTTCATTTTCGGCGCTGAACTATTGATTTTTCAAGGAGAACTCGGAATAAAGTTCTATAATTTCACTAAACAATTTTTTTAGTTTTGAATAGCGATTCAGAGTCGTATTTGAATGAAAATAGTATGGTTGAACTCGTAATTGAATGGGTTGTCGAATTTTGTGAGTTTCTTCGGGTTCCGAAACGTGGGCGCCACTGCCAACTTTAAGAGCAGAGTTGGGAATTTTTATAAAATTGTTAAATTTCAAGCATTTGAGTATATTTTTGATTAATTTGCATGTTATTTGACTAGTTTCAGATTGAACGATACCAAGTTGGGGCTTTAGAGCCAAATTTTTACCGGAAAGTGGGCTTTAAGACGAGGTAAGTCTCTTGTCTAACCTTGTAAGAGGAAATTTACCCCATAGGTAAATTGATTTAATATGTTCTTCTATTTGTGGGGGCTACGTACGCACGAGGTGATGAGAGTGTGCACATAGCTACTAATTATGCTTATGTACGGGTAGTTTTGGAACCAAATCATGTGATACTTGAGATATTTGCACCCTACTTGCTAATTTAAATTCTTAAATCAAATCGAAACTTGATAAAGAAATTGAAAAGGGTCGATTTCATTTACTCGAGGTTTGTATGGGTTACTTGATCATTAATGAGAATTGGTGTTTCTTTGACTATTAGCCTCTTAAAAATCTTGAATCGGTTGTTTATAAAGTATTTTCTCTTCTTGTGGAGTGGGCCGAACACTTCGGTAGCAGATAGATGCATCTATGGTTCGTGTCGTTCGACCCTTGGCATTGCACATTTTATATATTTATATGTTGGATCGGGTCGTACGACCTCGACATAATACGTGCATAAAACTTCTTGAAACCCAATTATAATTGATATTGTTTGATTGGCTTTGAGAGATTAATTTATTAAATGATATAAATTAATTTGGGATTTATAATTAGTGAAAGAATTGTTTATGTATTTCTTGTTATTGAGTTTTCAGCTGTATTTATATAATCCATGCTTAATTATAATTTCGGTACTTTATTGTTAGCACATAGTAAGTGTCGAAGTCGACCCCTCGTTACTATTTGTCACGATCCGGAATCCCCACCATCGGAACCGTGATGGCGCCTAACATCACACTTTCTAGTCAAGCTAACATTAGAGTCTTACTAACCAATCTCCTTTACGTTTTAATGATTAAATGTAAACAAACTAAAACAGGTATAAATAATTGAGAAGTAAGTAAGAACCTCTATATATATAGATACTATAGCCAATATTGTCATTATTACTACCCATAATCCGGTGTCACAACTCACGAACATACTATAATTTTCAACAAACATTGTTCTAAAGGATATTACAACTGTTTTGAAAAGAAAGAAAACAAAATTGTAGAAATGTAGAAGGGGACGCCAGGGCTTGAGGACGCTTGCGGGACTACCTTGGGTCTCCAAACTGAGTAACCTGAAGCCAATCTCTCAATCAGCCACTGCCTGCTCCAAAATCTGCACAAAAAGTGCAGAGTACATTATCAGTACAACCGACCCCATGTACTGGTAAGTGCGGAGCCTAACCTCGATGAGGTAGTGACGAGGCTATGGTGAGGAAATTATAATATGCAATGTATACAATATGTAATAAAGCGGAAAGAAGTACAGAAGAAAATGAAACAATAACTTGCAAGGAACGAATACATAACTCAAGTATTTTGTCAGTACTCAGTGATCATGCCCAACTCTAGTCCTAAAAAAGGATAAGCGATCGTTGCAAATATAATCCGGTTTACAAGTGTGGAGTCGAATCCCACAGAGAACTAAGTCTTAGTTATAGTTATTCAATATCGCTAAGAAACACAAGTCCAAATAATTTTCTAATTATAAAGATTGTAATATTTATTTTTATCTACTTAACTAACAAATCTAGAAAGCCGTAAAACTATCAATTAACAAGGATAAGGATTGGAGTCAAGATTAAGGAGGTCTAGAGTTATGATTTTCCCAATTGTCGGAATCCTTCCCGCTATGTTTTCTATAAATTCGCCTAAGTATTCTCTATCGTTCATGAGCGCTCTGACTGTCGTAACTCTCTCCTGAGTAATTACCATAATTTACTAGACGCACTCTCCCGAGTTACGCTAGCTGGCTTTGTTTATTACAGCTCACTTTAGATTGCACTCAAGACTTCGTTATCCCTAATCCCACCTTTAAACTCGCAGTTATAGATCCCTCTTATACTTTGGGAGTGATGTTGTTCAACAACTACCTAAACATGCACTCTCTCCCGAGTTATGCACACTAAATAGGCACAGCTAATTGAGGATCTTATCAATTAACTACAACAAACACGTAGTTGAACAAATAAAGAAAATACTATGGCTCAACTATATAAAAATAACAAGAATTTATCCTACAAAAGATTCCATCAAAACCCTAGATAACAAATTAGATATTCATAATAACATGTAAAACTACAAAACCAAAAGTCATAACCAACAATAAAAAATAGGAAGAGGAAGGAAAAACTCGTAGAAGAATTCCCTGCCTTGCTCCTCTTGTGTCTCTGCCTCCTTAGGTCGAATATCCGGTCTCCTTAGCCTCCTTAGGTCTAACAAAACAATAACAACCCGGTATAATTCCACTTAGTGGGGTCTAGGGCTAGTGTATACGCAGACCTTACCTCTACCCTAGGGTAGAGAGGCTATTTCCAAATAGACCCCCGTCATCCTTCCCTCCAAGAACTTCCCACCTTGCTCTTGGGGAGACTCGAACTCACAACCTCTTGGTTGGAAGTGGAGATTGCTTACCATCAGAGCAACCCCTCTTGTCTTAGGTCTAAGTTATGTCCAACCCCTCAAAAATACCATTTTTCCATGTATATATACCAAGTAGGGTCGGTCCCAAATAATTATACCTTCTCCTACGCGAAAAAGGATAATATTTCACGTCTGGAGTGCTGCGGCCGCGGTAAACTGTGGTCAACCGCGGTATACACTACCTCAGCCCCGCAATTGCGGTTTCGACCGCATTTTTCGCCCTGTTCTGTTTGGAATTTGGAAAAACATAGAACAACAAAATTTTAGTCCTTTGCGTTAGCTTTCCCACCATATATTGTGAAACCCAAATGGAGTTCTGAGAAAAATGTTATGTCTACTTTACTAGATAGTGTGTAATATGCATCCTCGAGTCTTCGTTCGTACTTAATTGTCAAATTTAACCCCCGAACCCGATCCCGACTTAATTCCTTGAGCTCTTACTCAGACTTCAAAGCTCCAAATCACTTAATTTCATTTTATAACATCTATATAGCTCGGAACCACTCCTGCAGAGCATAAAACACATTGTTAGTGCAAAACACTAGCGATTAAAGCGCAAACTCAACTAAAGTGCAGTAATTTAGAGAGTAATAATCGACTAAAATACGTAATTATAGCCTATCATCACCCAGCTATAACCTACACAGTAGAAGAAGAATATATAAACACATAAACTTATGCGGCGCGCATACCGATCCCACCATATAATTAGTACCAATATGAACATTCTCTCTTATTACTCCATATCAATCCAACCTTATTCTTCTTGTTGCGGCGTGCAACCCGATCCCACCATACAATAGCAATTCACCCTTATTACACCTTAATATATCACCCGTATTCCTTTTATTGTGGTGCGCAACCTGATCCTGCCATATAATAACATTTCACCCTTATTCCTCCTTTTGCGGCATGCAACCCGATCCCATCATATCAGTACCAATCGCAAAATAAGAACAAAAATTTTCACAACTTGGCTCAAAACTCCCCGCATTATTTAAACTTCAACTAAACAAACGGAAAATGGCACAATTATGAAGCTGCACTCAAATTATACTAGTACGTGAAACCAATCCAAAGTATACTAATAAACATTGATAACCAGCTTAAACCAATAATATGAAACAATGAAACAACGTGATATCCAATACTTTTAACAATGAAAACAATATCCAACAAGCATCAACTAATCATGAAAATATCAATAAAGCATTTAGCAGTTAAGGCAGAGAACAATATATTAAGAACGTGAAGGGAACAATCAAACAGATAAATTGGCGGCGCATAGGTACTCGTCACCTCACATATATGTCACACACATGCATTTTTATATAGCAATTATGTCAGGGATCCCTAATCCCTCGAGTCAAAGTTAGACACAACAATTACTCAATCCAACAGCCAACTCAAAGCTCAATTTCCGCTTTTCCTCTAGTTTCCACCTCCGAACCACTCGTATCTAGTTATAATTAACTTAACACTATCAATCCTCACTAAAGAAATCAATTACAGTACATAATTATAAGTTTCCAACATTTTGCCCAAAAAATCAAAAATCGACTCCGGGCTCGCTTGGTCAAAACCTAAAATTCGGACCAAAACCCGATTATCAATTCACCCCCGAGCCCGGATATACAATTGGTTTTTGAATCTGACCTCAATTTGAGGTCTAAATTCCCAAATTTTGAAATCCTTTATTTCTACCAAAACATCCCCAATTCCACCATAAAACCCCTAGATTCTAGGATGAAATCTTGTAAAAAGAGGTAAAAGATTGAAAGAAACTAGTTAAGAATCACTTACTTATGATTTGGGTAAGAAAAATTCTTTGTAAAATCGCGTCTTGTGTTCTAGGTTTTGAAAAATTAGAGAATTAATGAAAATTCTCCGTCCAAAATCATTTTTAACCAGTTGCAGGTATCATATTTGTGATCAGTGC
Organism: Nicotiana glauca; assembly: GCA_026770625.1. Classification (NCBI taxonomy): domain Eukaryota; kingdom Viridiplantae; phylum Streptophyta; class Magnoliopsida; order Solanales; family Solanaceae; genus Nicotiana; species Nicotiana glauca. The sequence continues at coordinate 95,467 of MU713359.1, forward strand.
GAACCCTGCAAATGCGAACATCCCTTACTATCCTAGACCTGCTAGCATTGCAAATGCGAATAATTGTTTGCAAATGTGGTATGTGCTAATCACAATTGCGATCCTGAGATTCGCAATTGCTAAGGTCCCCTCCCAACCCTACGCTCACAAATGCGAACTATCTTCACAAATGCTAGGCTATCATTTGCGAGCGAGATCTCGCAAATGCGAGATCTGCATACCTGAAGCATACCGGCTATGTTTTTTAAGTTTATATCACTCCGTAACCTATCCGAAACTCGCCCTAGCTCTCGGGGCTCCAAACAAAACATGCACACAAGTTTTAACATCTATTTAAAACTACGGATTTAGCACCAAAAGACGTGTAATTCCTAAGAACACTTTAAAATTTCTATTTTCACAAACGAAAGTCCGAATCACGTCAAATCACTTCCGTTTCTCACCAAATTTCATAAATAAGGTATAAATATTATTTTGGATCTGTACTGAGCTCAGGAACCAAAATACTGACTCGATACCAACAAGATTAAACATTAACCAAACTGTTAAAACCATTAGATTTTCAGTCTTACAATTTTTATCAAAAATTTATTTCTCGGGATAGGGACCTCAGAATTCGATTCCAGGCATACGCCCAGGTCCCATATTTTGATACGGACCCACCGGGACTTTCATAATAGGAGTCTGGGTCCGTTTACTCAAAATATTGACCGAAGTCAACTAACTTAACTTTTACCGGAAAAAATTATTATTTTCTCAACTTTCCACATAAATGCTTTTCGGAATCACGTCCGGATTGTGCACACAAATTGAGGAGGGATAAAATAAGGTTTTGAAGGCCTCGGAATACGGAATCGAGAGTACGTGCTAATTTACGTACTTAGGCTACACTTACTGTGCATTTTGTGCAGGTAGATATAAGTTTAGTGGTCTTGTGGGCGCAAAGCCGCGGCTATTGCGGGGACTTGTGGTGATCTGCATTCCATATACGATTTCGCAGCATACAAACTCCCCTTCAAAGTTATTTACATTCTCCTGTCTAATTTATATTCTAGACAGGTGTTGTATATTATCATATTTCCTAGTTGATGCACATGCACTTGTTACACCAGATCTTTGGGATTCCTACCGAATGTTTAGTATGGTAGTTCACGTTTATCATTGTTTTACCCTATAAATTCTATTTCATATTATTTAATTAATGGAAACTATGATTTCAAAAGTAATAAAAATGAGTAATTAATAGGAGCAATCATCTTTGTCTTGCCTGATGGCGGGTTTAGGCGCCATCACGACCTATAATGAATTTTAGGTCGTGACAGAATAAATGAACCTATACACATGTCAATCGCAAAGTACCCTCCAAGGTAAAATGGTATAGCCATGCACTTTGGGCAGGGCTCAAATCGATATATCCTATACTTGGTCTTGAAATTTTTCAGCAGCTAAGTCATTAGGTTGATCACAATGGTAGCCACAAACAACCAAATAGAGAGCCTGAGGGAATGTTTGGGAAGACTTCCAAAACCTTCCATGCCAAGCAGCGCGATTCAACGATACATCAATGCATACGGTGCAGGGTATGAACCTTCTGGATCACCCAACTTGTAGGCACTGAAGAAAATCCAGAAGACTAGTGGTGTTATCACACAGCCCATGTAGATAGGAATTGAGATTTGAGATTATGGGTCAAGAAATTATGATGTGTTGCTGCCAGTAATTAAAGTACGTCAAAATAAAGGTAATTGATTCATATTAGTGCGTCAAAAGACTTAATTTTAGCTATATGAGCATGGACTTCAGTCAAAATGTATGAAGTGTTGGGAATAAACCCCCACAGAAATAATATTCACGGTAATAAAAGCGAAATAATAATGTATCACCGAGAGACGGTAATTAACAAGAATAAAAAAGTAATAACGACACCAAGATTTTTTCGTGGAAAATCCTTTTAATAAGGGAAAAAACCACGGCCCCGAGAGGAGCAACTCATATCACTGTAATAAGGAATTTTATACTTTGTAGGTCCGAGTAAAATACTCCAAAGACCACTACAACACTCAAAAGAAATAACCCTCTTTTGATATTTCCACCTCACTAAAATATCGCTAACTCTCTATTTTTCTCACAAACTATTTTCTTATACCTTGTCTGTGAAACCTCACTCTTTCTTTCTAACTCTCATATATATATATATTTTTCCTCTGAGATTGGTGTATAAAATGAGAGCCGAAGCTCTCCATTTATAGGCAGAACCTCGCCTACTACGTTTGACATATTTCATCTGCACGCCTACCGACTTTGACAAAAAACAAGAAAGAAACGTGGGCTGCTACTAATCAAAGAAGAAACTTTCTTCCTTGATTTATGGGATGATGGTTGCCACCATTGAAAACAACCAACTTTGAATGGGATGGACCCCAAAAATCTTCCCATCCAGTCCCATTTACTTGAAGGAGATAGCATCGGAGATTCTAGTTTGAGAGCATGCCGACAAGTTCTTTGCAAAGCTCGAACTTGTCTCTTGGTACTACCTTGGTTAGCATATCTGCAGGATTTTCACTCGTGTGAATCTTTTTGACCTATAAAGATTCGTTCTCCACCTGCTCACGAATCTAATGATATCTCACATCTATATGCTTTGTTCTTGCATGGTACATGGAGTTCTTGCTCAACTCTATTGCACTTTGACTGTCACAATAGACAACATACTCCTTTTGATGCAATCCAAGCTCTTGAAAGAACCGTTTGAGCCATATCATCTCCTTGCCAGTTTCTGTAGCGGCAATGTTTTTTTAGTTGTTGAAAGTGCAACACACTTCTTGTCACACCTCCTTTTTCACTACTACACCCCCGGAAGGGTATAATAAAAGGAGTTTTTCCAATTAAAGGACAATCAAAACGAAATTTATTTATTCAATTCAGAGTCGCCGCTTGGGAGATTTATGGTGTCCAAAGTCACCTGTTGAATCCCGAATCGAGGAAAAAATTGACTCTATATTACAGTCTGCGAGCCAGAAATCCGGATAAGGAATTCTGTTAACCCGGGAGAAGGTGTTAGGCATTCCTGAGTTCCGTGGTTCTAGCACGGTCGCTCAACTGTCATATTCAGCTTATTTATCTGATTTCAAAGCACGTTTTAGCTTATGTGCCTTTAATTTTGAATCGCTTTTATTATTATTATTTTTAACGAGAACTGCAGCGTCGTAAAAATGCATCTCGAACCACGTCACATCAATGCACCCGTGATTGTTGACACATTTCGACTCCGTCGAGATTTGGATTTGGGTCACATAAATGTGCACCCGAGTTTAAGAAGGTAAATTATTAAAAGCGCGCCTAAAGTGACTAACGCGTTATTATCTTTGGGGAGGGCCGAGAAATCCACTAAATGGCCCATCCCGAATTCTAAAAATTAATACAATACTTAGTGAGGGCACCGCAATTTATGTATTTTTTTGTTTGGCGAGACTCATCTCATTTATTGTTTAAAAGGGCAAACCTAAAAGCAACTATGATTTTCTAATTTTGTTTTTCTCTAAAAACAAAATAAAAGGTCCTAATTAATTTATTACTGGATTGAAGTAGACTAAATGGTAACTCTGTATCAAGCCAAACATTGGGCTCCAAAACAAGCCCATCAGTGGAAAATTGCGTTCAAACCTACGCCAAACTGGCCAGCCGCAAATCTCGGCCCAGGTCCAAACGTGAAAGAAATTAAAATTGGACCTAGGCCTATGTATCCGGTAGCCTGCAGCCTAAATGTCCTGGGAATTGGCCGTTATATACACGACTCTTTAAACTCAATAGAACCACAATTTACTTACACAAAAGGTTTGCTGGATTTATTCAAACTACTATAAATGTTGTTCCAACAATTGTTGATTAAGGAGTAGCAATATTCTCATTTGAATTAAGGAAACAATGCTCCCTCAAATTCCGTCTGGACTGAATGAAATCAGTCCAATTGATGACACCTAATTCAATTCAAGTAAACTAATGATTTGAACCATTAGCCTAGAGTTATTAACAAATACATATAAACGCAGATATCAATTGCTGCAACACAACACAGGTTCAGTTTGAAATTAAACTAGATTTCAAAATCAAGCGCAAATCCAAATGTTTCTGATTTTTCTAGACTAAACAGGTACTAATCGCTACAAATTTCCTCACATTTCCAGGAACACGTCTGATTATCTTAACAGTCCAATTCATTCAGTTACAGTCCAGTGAATATAATAACAAATCAAGGTTTAAATATCATCAACGAATTGATGCTCGAATACACGATTTAGAAATTGAAACTAAATCAAATTTCATGCTTCAATTGTCATGTAAATTCATTCTTCAGTTCGTAATCCTCAAGGACAAAACTGTGTACCTGATATTCGAAACTAAGAAGAAGCAATGTCAGTTAGCAACAACAACCACGAGCAGATATCAATCAGCCAGGAACTTAATTCAATGACCACGAAGAGTTTAAAACCATGTAAACCCCCAGGCAATCAACCACAAGCCACCCAAATGCAATTAAACTTGATCAGAAGCCACAGAACTTCTTCAGCAATCAACAAACAAACAACAATAAAAAAAATAACCCACATTCACTTAAAATAACCCCAGAACAACTTCAGCAAACCCAAAACTTATCTAAAACCAGTTTAAACAAACCCAAAATTGCTCGAAATCAAACTAATGAACATCTGAAATTTCAGGAACTAGAAGAATGGAAATCAGCAATTAAAAATCAAAATTAACTTGAATTGTCTAATGGAGCAGTGTTTTTTTTTTTTTTGATTTTTGAAGGTTTTCTATTGTTTTTGTTTTGAATTTTGAATTGTAGTTTTCAGATCTGGAAAAAAAAAACTGGAGCACACTGTTTTTTGGGGGAAACTCTAAGGCTCCAAACTTGTGTATTAAGGCACTACTCATTGCCTTTTATAGGCAAAATGAGGGCAGCCCTTAGATTTTGTGTTTACCCTTTAGTCCCTATTTTATTTACTTATTCAGTCCCTTGATTTATGACTTGTGTCACAAGTTAATACACTACTATTACTGAAATTATACTAAAGTCCTACTTTAGAATGTTCTAGAAGATTCTAGTTTCAACTACCATGTGCTACCCAATCCTAAATGTCTAGACTACCCCTGAACTTACACTCAAACTACAGCTATAACCAAACAATTTTCAAAGTTGAATTAATTCTAAAATCAATGAACAGCTGAACAAAACTGAAAATTAATCCGGCTAAACAAAATTAATCTAACTAATCTAATTAACTGATGTTTAAATCTAATTAATGGTAATGTCCCAAAACTAGTTCTAGCCAGTAAAAACAAGCAACATTATTAAAACAAATTCATGGTTTAACCAAACAAATCTAGTATTTTATCCTAACCAATATTAATCGCAAGTCAGCATAAATCACAAAAGAAAGAAAGAAGAAATTAAGTACTTAGCATAATCAAAAATACAACAACCCTATCTATTAATTTTTGCCTAGTAGAAAGATGACGAAGCATGGATTTAATGAACAATCAATGAATGAGAGAAAGAGGGAAACAAACAAACTTACACATGACCAGACTTAAAGAAATTTGAGCAAGGATTTGGACAAGATGACCCTCTAGGGTTCCACCGCATCTATGATGTAATATTTGAACCACTCTGGGGATATTTGAAGAACTCCAGTTTCATATTAGGACTAAAGAGGGTTAGGGGGTGATGTGGTGTTATTTTGGAGTTGTTCGGATGCCGGCGCTGCCGTGTGCGGCGGAGACGGGATTAGGGTTTTACAAATTCGAGGCGTTTGGTTAGGTTTTGAAATAAATGGAGGGTGAATCTAGGAAGATAGGAGCGAGGAAAAGGGATGGCATGAATTTGGGGTCGATTGAATGACGGTTGCCGCCGTGGGGGGATTTCCGACGGCAGTTTCAGGCAGAGGAGGCGGCGTTACACTGGAGCGATCTAGGAGAGATGAAACGGGGGGAGGGGGGGTNAGCCGTTGATCTCCTAAACCTAGACGGCTAGGATTTAACGACTACTAAACGACGTCGTTTAGGTGGGGAGGGGGCTGGACCGGTTCTGGGCTGCTGGGATGGGTCATTTCGGTTGTGAACTGGCCAAATTAATCAAAAAATGGCCCAAATTCGGGACTGTTATTAGGGAATCCCTCTTTCTAATAATTTTCCTTTTTATCTTTTTTCTTTTCCTTTTCTAATTTTCTTCTTTTATTTTTCATTGTTTTCATTTATATTTTTTTCTGATAAAAATGTAAAAATTAAAACAAAGCCCTAATATATTTTAAAAATTAAGCTAATTAATTCCTAAAATTGTTTAAAATCTATTTTGCGACAAACTCAACAATTGACAATTAAAAATGCGAAAGTGCGCTATTTTGTTCTTTTCTTTATATTCAAGCAATTTAAACTACTACTTAATCCTAAAAAGTGAAATTAAATCTCAAACAAATGCCAAATGTATTTTCCATATGATTAAAAATGCACAAATAAAATGCAATAATTATCAGAAAATAACACGAAAATTCACAAAAAAAAATTGTAAAATAATAAAGAAATTATTTTGTTTGAATTTTTGGGAATAATTCATATATAGGGCAAAAATCACGTGCTCACAACTGCCCCTCTTTGCTCGGAAACATGAAAAGTTTTCGGGCAAAGATAAGTGAGCAAAAACGAGCGATTTTTGCCCGTTTGAATATTCCGTAGCATTTTTGAAAAGTTTGACCGCGCCCTGCTTCAGAAGTTGCTTACATATCTTGGGCTAAACAAGAATCAAGTCAGTGTAGTTCGGGAAGGTTTAGTAGATGGGACTACCAGGAGCTGTGATTTCACTGTTGTTGCTGCTGCTACTGCTCGCTGACCTCCTTATTACACCGTGTTAAAATAAAAAAAACTAGCCTAAGCTATGATCTATGAATTACAAAAAGGTCCTATCTATGTCTTCAAACTTGCTCTTGTATTGCCTTGAACTTGTATTCTTTCCTTGCATTGATTGGAGATGTTTTGCTATTCCTCCGAGTGATGCTTGACTGCTAAAATTTGAAATATGTGCCTCTATTCTCCAGGCGGGCTCCTGATTGCTGACGCTTGAAAAGTATTCCCTTGTTTTCCAAGTGGGCTCATGACTGCGATACTTGAAAAGTATTCTCTTGTTCTCCAGATGGGCTCCTGACTGCAACAAAATAAACAAACAAAGAATATTTTCTGCCCCAGTTTGGTGGCTGGGCACATCATGT